>JBBBDQ010000755.1:4507500-4589010 GCA_037127315.1 Ascarosepion bandense
GAACTTGCCTATCTGGTGAATTAATAGCTTTGGCTGTCGTTCGCCTCATTAAACCAATAAGAATTTCACTTCGTCTCTTCCAAAAGAAAACTGTTCAAAATGAAGCTTTTCAGAAAGTCTAAGCAATTGGAATACAACCACAAACCAATTACTGACTCCAATTCTTGGCCAATACGCCAAAATCCTGTCAGTTTTCGCCTATTAACTATCCCGTGTAAAGCCCGTGGGTTTACTCTCCTTGAAGGTACTTTCAAATCACTTCATTTTCCTTCTTTTTTTATCGATATCCAATCTCTTTTTCCGTGCATCCTAGCCAGTGTTAACGTTGTGAAATCGGTTCCCTTCGAATTAAAATAATTGACAAGTTTGAAGAGAATAGCCGCTCGAAGCGAAATTTCTTGAATTAGTCATCCTTAGATAATATTAGACTCTTTGCCACAGAAATGAATTGAAAAGAATTCATAGTTTTTCTTAGTTTTTCCATTTGAATAAAAATAGCTTTTTTCTGAAAAAGAATCCTTCCAGTTTCAATAAAACTGAGAAAGTTTTTCACTTTGTTCAGAATACTTTCTGGCAAATATTCACTCATCATACAGTATATTAACATTCTCTGATACCTTCAGTTGCTATCTTTGTGCAGGAAATTAGTTTTAATGTTAGTTCTCGTTACACGAGAAAAAAGGCACGGCTTAGTTTTACAAAACCATTAGGGAATCTCTATAATGTTAATCACAAACCAAATTAGATTTAACAAATTGAAAATATCAGAACAAATATTTTTTTGGTAATGACATACAGTCTTTTAAAGAGGTGCGTATTTTTATAGCAGAATATAATTTTTTTTTGCACAAAACAAGGAAGAACCGAAATGTTATTGCCATAAAAATGCTGAAGATCCCAAAGCTGTTATCAGGATTAATATTGCTTCAGAAATATTCAGTATTATTAGTTTGCGACAATCCTCGAAAAAAGAATTCGATTTCCTACCATAGAAATCAGCCTTCCAAATACAAGTGTTATATAGATTTGAAACCTGAGAAATTACGGAGCCGAGCTCGTATTTCGTGTTTATTACATTTAATTACGCGCAAATTTTCTTTGCAAAAATATGAATCCCCCTCTTCTCCCGCGACGTATATACTGAATAGTAGAAAAGACAATGTTTATAGTCATGACTGACAACGTGTCTATCTCAGAAAGAAACGCAAAATTACTATAGAAAAATCTTTTGTCTTGCCAGTCGTAAATCTAGAAGGACATGATTGCTTAAGCGAGTATCACGTATAGGACGTAACTGACTGACTCAATTAGAACTACATGATGTATACTTAGACATGATTATCGGATCTAGAATCGTTAACTCTTGTAGCATTAAAAAGTTGTAATCTCGAAAATACCTGAAGGTTAGCTAGATCGATCGACAAAGAGATGATGAAACCGCACAGCATTATTACTGAAACAAAGATGAGGATTAAAGAGTCGATTCAACTAATCCAAGTAATGTCAACTCGTTATCCCAACAATTCAAAATTATACCTTTTTATTTGATATTCATTTGATATGTTTAAGGCATATCAACACATTATGAGTAATTTAATGAATAACATTTAATGTCTTGGGAGATATGAATAAATATATATATATATATCTACCATCCACCGGTGCATTGAATACTGCTGCCATATCTAGTCGGGTGCTTTCTGCTATCCACCTAGGTGCCCTTGACAAAATCCAACGGGGAATCTGTAATGTGATAGGTCCCGACTTAGCAGCTCGGATACAATCACTTTCTCACGGGCGCAATGTGGCTTCTCTGTGTCTCTTCTACGAATACTTTCACGAGTTCTGCTCCGATGAACTTAGCTCATTGGTGCCCCCTATATATAAATTTACTTGAGCCACACGATTAGCAACTAGGTCCCACCCTTTTACTTTGAAACCAATAGATTGTAAACGCAAATTCTACTCCAGTAGCTTCTTTTCTCGCACTTCCTGCCTGTGGAATTCCCTTCCATTTATTTGCTTTCCCGACAGCTATAATCTCCAAAAATTTAAATGTAAAGTCAATAGTCATCTCTTATTTCACTAACTTGTATCCTCTCTTTCATACTTCTTTCTCCGTCCACTCTACTTTTATCAGTATTCTCATCCTTCTCTTACCCACTTCCTGACACCCCCTATAACCTGTCACTCCTTCTCCTAAATTTCCTCCTATGTAACCCCCTGTAAAAAAGTGGTAGTAAGATGCTTTGCTTGGGGCGATATGATTATTAAAAAACAATATGATTTTTATTTTGCGTTCAAAACCGAATACATGATAAATAGTTTTTCTATATACATATGTTTGTGTATACATGATAAATATAAAAAATTATAAAGTGATTTTCTAAGCGTAGTTTAGATGTGGCATAAGGCCGAAAGTATGGTACATCCAGTGAAAATCGAACTCATTACTCATGATTCTAGCGAGATAAGCTTGCTAACCATTACACTACCTCGAGGTTCCCCTATGGGCAATGATATGTGCCTGCTGTATGTTGTAGTTATGTTGAACTTTCAGTTTGTGGTACACGTAGATTTTTTTAAAGATTGTAGGATATTACAAATAAAAGCGTCTTATGGTAGCTATTTGCTTGGTTGATTTTGTTTGTACCTTTTTTTATACTCTCAGTGTAAAAGTATTTTTTAATATACATTTTGGAGATCATAATATGTACTGTTGGTGATTTTATTTATATTTTTAATGTTTTATTGATTGCTATTTTGTTATATTATTTTTTTCGTTCGATTTATTATAAAAATATACTGTTTATATTCGTTTAGGTTCATTATCTTCCCATATCACCTCGGGTCAGGCTGAGATCGGGAACAACTTTTCCACACCTCTAATTACCCTACTAGAAGTCTTTCTGCTAGACGTAGTTTATCTTCATGCCTAAGAAGTTTTATTTGAAATGTTCTAATTTTATTACCACAATAGTTTATATATATATATATATATATATATATATATATATATATATATATGTGTGTGTGTGTGTGTGTGTGTGTAGCATACATGAACTAACCCACTTGCAGGTAAACACACAAATACATACTCACTACAATTAATTACAGCAGTAGCCGCGAAAGAGGATCATTCGTTTAAAGGCACGGTCTAACAGCGGACGACGTGAAACCAAGCTCTCCTATCATTCTGAAGATGGGATTCTGATCTCGAAATATAAATGAATAATAAATAAGTAATACCCATCTCCTTCATTACCTTCCTTGATTATACTAAACGCATTGTCATAGCCTTCAACTACCTACCCATACACATTATGCACACAATGCCGAGAGCAAATAACAAATCTCCCCTATATATTTATTTAAATCTAGAAGTTTGTATATTTAGAAGATTTATTTAGATTAATTATGGACTGATTTATTTCGCAAGCCTTTACTAGAGTTATGATTACTCAAATCTATATACAAAATTCTATGACTTCCGTTAGTCCATTCGTTAATCCCTCTAAAACAGACATACGTAGACGGATGGAAAGCAAATTTTGTGGTAAGTAACAGACAGGAAAGCGGGTAGAAATTACACTTGGTTTATTAGGGTGTGTTACTTCTAAGAGGGCTTGAAGAATCTGATACTCACAGACCAGATAGAGGGAAAGAGACAGGAGAAAGCAGCGGGTAACATACTTGACGGGCTTGAGCAGCTAGTTGTTAGAGCGGGGGTTGGTTGGTGTAACACCAGCGATTAGGGGACGTGGAAGGCCATGATCGCCTATATCCTGGAAAAAACATGGCAGACAAAGATTTGTACAACAATTTTTCATTATTTGTTTTGAAAAGATCAAAGTATATTTTTAAAATACAAAATATTCCTACTATTTTTAAAAGAATTTAATGATGAAAATTTCAATTAATTATATTATGAAAATGCAATATTTTTAAAAAAATATATTTTGTCTAATTTTTATATATTTGATTCTGGTAAATGATAGTGCATAATAGCCGCACCCTAAATATAAACACGTCAGGGAGAGTTTCAAACTGTCAGAAGCTGTAACTTCAAACAATACTGTGTGACTTTCAAAAAAGCATTAACGTGTTGCCAAAAATATCTAATATTTTAAATTAAACTTCCTTTTAAGTCATAGCCTTTCATTTCTCAGTTCATTACAATTTCTCTTGGCTTACACAACTAGAGTTTTTATTCTCTAGCAATGTGGAACACTAAATTAGTCTTTTATATTTTAAAACACTGATTCTTATGTTCAATTTATATTTTCATCTGAGACCAAGCGATTTGCAGAATTTCCATAAATTCCTATCTGTACACAATCATTAGTGTTTCATTCGACTACTATTAATAATGCGAAGAATGATATTATTACTAGTAAATATCAGTAGAGCATCAGTAAAAATAACTGAATTTTCTATCCATCCATTAGAAACCATGACTGTTATCAGTCAGTTAAGTGCCATACGTGATACACGCTTGGGCGATCATGTATGTTTCGAGACATGATCGCCCAAGCGTGTATTGCGGATGGCACTTAACTGACTGACTGATAACAGTCATGGACTGGGCAGAAGATTATCCCGCAGTAGGTTGCCATTGCTTTCTGCGGTAGACTGGTTGCCCGCCAAAGCTATAGAACGCAATCTGTCCTGTTATTTAACCCATAACTCGAAGGAAGAGACGGATTAATACCTTTCCCAAGGGTATTTGACTGTTATCACAATGACTAAATGAAATTAATCAGACTATTGACGCCGAGCACATTCTCACGAATCTCTCTCTCTCTCTCTCCCTCTCTATCTGCGTGTGTGTGGGAGTGTTTTTATATATATATTGTTCTTATTATCATAGTTTTGTGTATGGTGTAATCTCCAGTCGCGAACAACAAATGAAGGTTCAGTAGAATAAAGAGAGGCCCAGCATCTATGGACACTCATGTGTCACGCGAGGGTTTTATGGGTTTAGTAATCTTCTAGACAGATAAAACATCTTATTGATTCATTAATCTTGAGTGGTTAGGGATCAGTCGCCACATGTATTATCGAGTGATCTGCAAACCAAATCGGCATACAAGGATATCATTGAGAGGAGAAATATGCAGCAATCTTTTCTTTAGTATTTGCACAAATGTTTCAGTAGTCCGCGCTCAATCATTTATATAGATGAGACGTAGGGATGAATGCTTACTGAATAAAAGTCACGTGATTTAGTCATTGCATGTGCAGCTCAATGCACATTTCCCCATGAAAACCGTAAAGCCGATTCTAATGCCCGTTTTGCCACTTGTCACTTGCTGAAGCGATCGCGATTATTTCTTTTTCTAGGGATATTTCTATTCTAGGACAATAGTAACTACCCTCATGCGTTTTAAATATCGCAAAGTCGGTAGATTCTGGTTTCCCAGGTTTTGGTTGCATGCCTTCCCGCTGGTTGCGTTTCATTCGTTTTGACTCAATGATTACAACGACAGCCATTTTCTCAAGACAAGTGACATTTGTACAGAGACACGTTTTAGTAATTTAAAAAAAATATTTTTGACAATTTAAAGCAATAAGTGAAGAACACAGACATAATTCTGAAATATTATCAAACAATATAAATATATATTGCACGTATTTTCTTTTCTTTTCTTGAATCTCCCTCTTTTTTAAGTGTTAAAATAGAGGTTGTCCATTAAGTTCTGATACTATTACAAGTTTTTATTCCTTAGAATCAATATGGCAGTTTATTGCAGTTTTTAAAAATGGTGTACGATTCTTTCTCTATTTGCGAATAATTCTTTTTTACAAGAAGAAGTGTTCTCGGCGCATGAGCTATTGATTTATAAGTTCCATCTGGTATCTTTTGCATAACACATGCTCCAGTGCCATACAAACTGGCGTCGCTTGCAACTATAACGTCCAAGTCTGGTGTATCAGTTAAGTGCCATACGTGATAAACTCTTGGGCGATCATATCTCGAAAGAGACACGACTCACTGTGCAGATGATTATGCCGCAGTAGGTTGCCATTGTTTTCTGCGGTGGACTGGTTGACGATCAAGGCGATAGAACCCAATCTGTCCTGTTATTTAACTCATAACTGGAAGGAAGAGACGGATTAATTGTGGGTGAGAAACAAGTCCGACGTCGAGACTTTACATTTTGACGAATTCTTCTTGGTATACTGGTGTCTATCCCAGTTTGTGTCATTTTTTTAAAAGTTCGTTTAACGGATCGCATAAGCTGAGCATATTCGGTATAAACACGAGGTAAAAGTTTACCAGTCCTAAGATTTGTAAGGTAGAAACATTTTCGGGAGCTACAATGTCCTCGATTACAGTAACCCGTTCTGGAACTGGTCTGATGCCATCTTTATCGATAATGTGTCTCAAGTAGTTAATAATCTCCACAAAAATGCCACATTTGGATTCTTTCAGTTTGATTCCTCACTCCTGAATTCTTGAGAAGATTTTACGAAGATTTTCCTTACGCTGTTCTACATGTTGACTAATCATTGATACATTCTCCAAATATGCAACAGCAAAATCAAGGTCGCTCAGCATAGTGTCAATTACTTTTATGTTTATGTTTAGTGTCAGTTACAGTTTGTTTTCGTTCGGTTTCCTTTCTGGATTAGCAATTACTGTTGAATAGAACAAATGTGACGGAAAACTGAATCCCGTGCATCCAATGTTGAACCAATATTGCCAATTTCAACGCAGATTCTTTGGCTACTCAAGGGTCCTTAAGAATCCTTGTCACCAAGTTGTTGTTGCCTTGTTGAGAGCCAGAAATAAAGACAGAAAAAAGGAATAGGATTAAACGAATATGTTAGCAAAGAACAATAATAGAAAACATATAAAAATGATAATGTCACCTGCGTGGCTGTTTGGTCTCGCTGTCAGAGCGATCTGTTGGAATAGACTTTTCCCACGAAGCAGAAATTGCTTCATATTTATAGTTTGAAATTTTAATGTGGGCAGTGATAAATTATCATAACAATGTTTAATGGAAACATCTTTAGAGATGAACTCACAAGATCGTTTTATTTTTCGTTTTCCACTAGGAGTTAATCGAATTATTATATAGAATTAATTGCTATGTTTGCCGATAGGAATGTCTGTACAAATTGCACATTTATACTGTTTGTTCGTGTATCTGATAATGCTGACAAAACCAATCAAAGGAATGCAACATTTTTATCTCCCTACATGGCATATCGGTCTCAGTTACTAAAAATACAATAAATGATAGTCTTTTTGCAATTTCGATAACTGTATTCACAGTAGTTTTTCTTCTGAGTTTAACTTGTTGGTACATTTGATTTCACAAAATTATTTGCAGTCATAGAATGTAAGCGATGTTTCACAATTTCAATGTGGAAAATGATAGTTGTAAATACGATTCCTATGGTTCCTCTCAATCCTGCTTGGGCGGAAATTCTAAAAAAATGTGAATGAATTCATAACTGGTCTAAAACATTAAATTAATATATTTTTGTTCTGGGATCTCCCCCTTTTTGTATATAATAATGGACTCAACTGAGTGTAAATATAATCCTGCCTATAGCGAGAACACGGGTTAGCAAGTTTGTCGGAGTTAGATCTGGAATCACATTTGTATTTGCAGTTGCTCTGAGCTCCATTCAGCTAGAATAAGTTACCCGGACATACTATTTAACTTCAAGACTTGTATATATTTATTTCTACTAATAGTATTCCTAAATTGACTAAACCGCTTTTCAATTTATATATTGCGTTCAATATAACCTACCTTTTCTATCTCCATATGTGTTTTTGTTGGTTATTATTTTGTGCGGTTCCTCACCCGGGAAAATCTTATTCTAGATAATCATGGACAAAAAACGACTTGATTGCCCAAGCGTGAATCACGTGTGGCATTTAACAGACTGCTGCAAATGCTTAATTTTAAAAGATATTTCCAAAAAGTTAAAACGTTTTTTGTACCTGAAAAACGTGTTTGCCTTTTTTTTAATTTTTCATTATGTAGGATTACGGAGTTCAAAATTTATTAGCCAAAATAACTAATACAGCAAGGTGAGGTTTTAGTATCTTTGATACATCAGATGTTGCATATAGGATATAATTTTTGCTTTTCTCCTTGTGTCCCCAACGATCTTATATCTTAATAAACGCATATTCTAACGGATAATGGTTGGGTTAAGCCAGGGATTCATTCGAACATTTATAATATCTCGGGTTACCAGCAGTAATATTGCTACATCCAATAATTCGACACTTTAAAAATTATTTGTAGGGACTAAATATAGCTCGCTGAAGATCTGTGCCAATCAACTTAGAAAACATGAGTGAACATAGAAGTAAAGTTAATGAAATTATGCGTGTATCTCTCTAGATTCAACCTACAAAAGATGTATGTCACAGTTCCGTCCGAACTTCGAAAAAAGTAGTAACTTCTTTTTTTTTGCGTGAGTGGCTGTCGGCATCTGACTAAGAACAAAGCTAATTAACACTACTGAACGAGAGATAACGAGACTGTCTATATTTGCTGTGGATCGCATCGAAACAATGTTAGACAGAAAGACGCGGCTGGATGAGCGTTGATCACACGCATTTGGGATGAAAAAAATGCCTGCTTTTCCACTCTTGCTCTTCTTTTTCTATCATTCTTATTTTCTCTATCTAGAACTTCATTACACAGACGCACACAGAGACACGCACATAAACAAATGAATCACTAGACTTCCTTTCTAATACTCAATATTGTCCGTGCATCGAAACTAGTTTTCTGTTTGAAGCAGAAATAATATGTTAGGTTAACGTAAAAACTAGTCAGTAGCTAGACGGATGATCACTGCGGAATATCAAAAGCTGAGAATTCGTATGTACGGGTGGTGGTATAGATAATAGCTTGAAATGAAAAGTAGGAAGGCAGATTTCAAATTTTTATTAAATTTATATACGTGGAAATGTCCCTAGAAAATGTAGGAATCTATAACGTCTTTTCACAGATATCCGTGAAAAAATTCTATCTGAAAATAATTATTATCACCTACAAATTCTAAAAGTAGATAGTGACTTGGAATTTTGAATCAAATGGCCGAGTATCAATTCCTGTTGGGCTTGTTATATTCACTTGCTCGCAAATACAAGCAAAGATTCTATTTTAATATTTTTCACCTAACTAGGAATTCATTGCAAGCACATGTAACACTAAATCAATATTGCATAAAAATACTTACACTCTAAAGTAATTTTCTGGCTTCCAATAACCTGGAAAGGATACATACGAGTTTGACAACGAAACCTATCTTCGGCTTTAAGTAATCTGGAAAGGATAGATACGAGTTTGATAACGAATCCTATTTTATGGCTTCAAATGACATGGAAAGGATACATACGAGTTTGACAACGAATCCTATCTTCTGCTTTAAGTAACCTGTAAAGGATAGATACGTGTTTGACAACAAATCCTATCTTCTGGCTTCAAATAACCAGGAAAGGATAGATACGAGTTTGAAAACGAATCATATTTTCTGGTTTCAAATAACATGGAAAGGATAGATACGAGTTTGACAACGAATCCTATCTTCTGGCTCCATGAAACCTGGAACGGATAGATAGTTTGACAACGAATCCTATTTATTTATATTAGACATGTCGTATGATAATTGAAAGATATAAAAAATGAGCTGTCACGTTGACAGATGATTTTATTATTCATTTCTCTATGTTCCCAAGTATTTTAACCTCCTTCCAAGATCATTTTCAGCAATTAAGAAATGAATAATTACATCTGTCGAGTTTACTGCTCATTTATGATATTTTCCAAAATATGCAGATAAAATGTTTGCGGCATATTACACATATATACATATACGTATATATATATATATATATATATATATATATATATATATATATATTCGTATAGGGACTTTAAAAAACAAAGTTAAATTAAAAATAAGGAGAGCAATTAAATGAGATGAAGAAAGTGAAGTGGGATGTTATTACATTTTAAATGAATTTGTGGGCTTCAACCTATACAAAAATATATCAATATTTTGCCAAAAAGTCTACATTTGTCAAAATTTTAAACCAGGAATGAAGACAGAAGCAAAGAATATAAAAAGCTAGGAGTTAGAAAAAATAAATATAAAGCCTATAGGATAAAAATAATATAGCTAAAAAAGATTACTTAAAGGATTTTGATGTTATGAAAAAAAAGTAAAAAATCTGAGAAAGAAGATAAGTAATTTTAAAAAAAACATAAGTATTACGTAAAAAAATAACAGTTGCTAAAGAATACCGGTTAAGTTAAATTTGAAGGAATATAATTAAAAAAACGGGTAAATTTTATACATAAGAGAAAGCATTATATATATTCAGATAACTTTTTATATATTTGAGAGTGTAAAAAATTCAATAATGGTAGAAATTAGTGATTTCCTTTCGTTGGTTAAACAATCTAGTATTTGGAAACCTAATGACATAATTTTTTTCTCGTAAGCAAAATAAAAAGCAGATTTCCAGTAAAAATTTACATGTACTAGCTTTTATTAATATTTTTTACTTAATTGTAGAAGTTTTGTATGCATATCTTTAAATTGCCAGTCGTATTTGGAGAGACAGTTAGAATTACTTTATATTTTATTATTGAAATATATATTATGCTGATAAAATCTTGTCTTAAAATTATTCTTCTTGAAACTAATATATTGTTTAGTAAAAGAAAAAACATTATTAGTGGAAATGGTAGCTTGCTATATTATGGAATCTCTGAGCCATTTATTTTGCCGATGACATACGTTAGTGTTATGGCAAGTGCAAGAATTACTGTTATTATCATTATTTTAAAAGATTGGTTATGATCAATATTATTATGTTGTATGAGGATGTAATTATTGTGCTTGTTATTTTCATATCAAGATTACCAGTTCAGTTATAACAAAGTTTCAGTGTGTTGTATATCAATAAACAACAAACACGTCTGTATATAAAAATATATCAGTGATATTTTTATTAATGAACGATGGACCGTGTAGCCTAGTGAACAGAGAGTGAGAGCGCGCATCCAAGGGTTGACGGGGGGGTGTCGTGTCTGTTGCTCCTCTGGTCTGGTCTGGCTCTCTGCCTGAATCTGTCTCTCTGCCCAGACTGGTGAAATCCGTGTTTTCGCGGTCTTTATATATCTTCCAAAACCGGGACTTGTTTCTTCCGGTTTTACCTTGATCACTCGACGCCCACACGACGCCTACGTAATTCTCAGAGTCACCTGTCTGTTTGCCTCTGAGTTATTTCCGCATCTGCCGGAAATAGGGTCAAAGTGACATCCGTTACTTTCAACGACCGGAAAAAACCCCCGCTTGCATCAGCTTTTTTTGGGTGGGGCCAGTTTATTATATTACAAGTGTATCTTTATTAAACACTTGTCTAAAGAGTTCGTTACTTGGGAAGAATTTCTGATCCAGCATAATGAATTTGTTGTTTAAGGTAAGACTAACATTTTGGTTAAATGGTGGTGTTTACTAAAATATTTTTCTATTTCGATTCTGTTTGATATTATGATTATTTTTCTTATATTTATTATCATTTTATTTATAGAAGCTATTTTATGGTTGTATTTGAGTAATGACTCTATTTATAGAAATTGTTTTCAGTTGAAGAATTGATGTTATGTATTGTAATGGAAGAAACTCTCCCCCCATAGCAATAGACTGTCACCCATTATAAATACACCACCCAGTAGATTACAAGCAAGCTGATGACAGGAAGACGACCAGGAACGGACGAAAGTACTCTACGATCCATTTTGGTACATAGTGACTATTGCGTGGATTCTTAATATTTGTACCTTAGTACAATAAACCTTATTGTTGATTTAGTTGTGTATTCCTTACACTTTACCACTCGTACTAACCACTCATTTGTTTGTATCGTATTTTCACGACACAACATTATGGTATGTTTTTAATAATAGATGGTAGGGGATTATAAATAGGATGTATGTAGATAGCATTATGTTTTACAGAAGGTGATTAATTGTTATTAACTAAATGTTGTGTAACTTTAGAATGTAAACTTTTTTATGTTGGTTTGTACTATTAAGATTAACATTCTTCATAAAGCTATGTATGTATTTAAGTATTCTATCTATTTTATAAATAGTATAATTGTGGAAGATCATGAGGCCATCGTCTCTATAAAATCCAATGTCTGCTATATCAACATCGAGATGTGCAGTGAGATTGTACAGAATAGTACAGATTCATCGGATCTTGTACGTACAAGATCCGATGAATCAGCAGAATCCACTTCGGACAAACAATGTTAAATGGGTCATCGGAATTAGATTCTGTCCACAGTTCCTTGTCATGAATGAAGATTGATTGTTTAGAGTTTGAAATTGCGTGATATTTTAAACTAGTATTAATGTTTCTAAACCTTCGCTTGTTTTTTTTCTCATCGATTTGTTTTTTTTATATCAACAAGTCTATTTAAGAAATTTGTTTTACAACTTAAATGGATGACTTATTCTTTATGTTTCTTTTTTCAACACTTCAATTTTATATCCTATTCTACTGTCTTATTTATTTCAGGTTTAAAATTTTGAAATGTCTAGAATCCTTGGCAAAATATTCATACATATTTTGTATAAGTTAACACACACAAGTCTTTTAAAATGGAGTATCTTTCCATCCCACTTAATTCCTCCCATTTGATGATATTATTTTTTAGTTTAATTTTAATTTTTAAATCTCATTACCTATATATATATATATATATATATATATATATATATATACACATACATATATATAATATTAAGTATAGTAATTACAATACTAATAGTAACAGAGCTAATAGTAACAGAACTAACTCTGCCAAAACTAGTACTAATTAAGCTATAAATTAAATCGTCTTGAACAACCGAACGAGGACAAACTCGGAGGGAAAAGAATGGGACGTATAAAAAGAAACAAACGAAGTACATGAACAAAAAGTCAAATAGTCGTAAGAAAGAAAAAAAACCCAAGAAGAAAACCCTAACACTAAAGCGCTCAATACGAAAGTAGAGCAACAAAGACAGAAAACTGATTTTCTGTCAGATTTCTGTATACACACACGCACACACATACATATATATATATATATATATATATATATATATATATATATGTTGTGGGGAGTTATCCACTTAATAACGGACTCTTCTTTGCCTATATTAACCGAGAGTTAATTACTGTCGAAGACAGAGCCGGGACGACAGAGACACTGGTTTCCAGTACGACTTCAGTTCAGCTCAGCCTGGTCTGTTTGTCTGTCGGTCACTTGTAGCCAAACTATTATTACTCTGTCTGTTTGTATATTTTTGTATCTTTTGTTGACGTAATATATGTTCTTGACCTAATACCATGTTGACACATTATTTTATGGTCCCATATCGGGTCCATATCAATATATGTATACAAGTGTATGTGAAAAGTGTGTGTATATAATTATAAATAACAATATATATATGCAATTTGTTATATCTATATATATAAGATTTAATTTAGAACATGTTAAAATTACAATCTCCTACAAAGTGTAGATTTTGTTTCAATATTGAAAGGACAATGTCTCATTCGGTTGTAAACGATATTTTTAAAGTTAGATAAAAAATTCGTTTTCTTTATATTGGTAATTTTTTGTGTGTGAGGTACAAGGGGAATGAAAAAATGAGAAACCAAGAAAGAGGGCTTCTAAAAGAGACATTGAGGGAATAAAGAAGAAAAAGAAGAAAACGAGAGAGAATGAGAAATATCTAAAAGTGACATGTTGAAGGGAACAAAGAAAGGCGTTTAAATGTAAGAAGTAAAGGATATTCATATACAACATTTTGATGACCCGGTGTTTGGGTTTTAAAAAGAGAAAGAAGTAAGAAAATGCATAGATGTGAGAAAGAAGTGAGAGAAGTTGGGTGAAGAAGAAAGACGAGTTTATTACCTGAGGAGACATTGTCCGTTCAATGTCGAAAAAAATGTAAACTTTGTAGTAGATTGTAATTAGTACATGTTCCAAATTATGATTTATAGTAAACATTCATGGCTTTATTTCTATATTGAGCACTGTTTTTAATTAATATTTTGAACGTTGTCAATATTTTCTTCGTTCCTTATTCATTAGTATATATATATATATATATATATATATATATATATATATATATATATATATATATGGAATAATGAGTGTGCCTTGGCAACAACTGAGAAATTTTTCAAACTAAAATCCATAAAACAGGTCGAACTATTCATCAAGTGACCCGCTATAGAAGACCCGTATATGTTTCGAATGGTATCTCCAGACGAAACATTTTTGTTAAGTATTTAGCAGGTACATGCTGTTTAGTCCTGACATCTAAACTTTGCGTCGTTCTACCAATGTAGTCGAGTTCACAACTACATTTAAATTAATGAATAGCAAAATTAATATGGTGTGGGGTAAAACGTCTTTACGCATAGTTGGAAGGATAGACTTGGTTTGACAAAACACGCACGTTAGCTGCATAATAACACTCACAGGAACTAGATTAAATGCATTTGCCGAAGGAATCCTATCCAACCACGGTAAACGAAGATAGACCGGATATTTACTAACCGTTGCAGGTTTAATCTTATTAAACCTAGCAGTCTTATCCCGAATAACCACTTGAACAATGTCCAACGGATAGCCATTGTTCATAAAGTTACTAGTTAATCAACTAATTTCCTCTTTCAATGTGCGATCCGAACAAACATTAACACCCTATGGCGTGCATGATAGATAGATAGATAGATAGATAGATAGATAGATAGATAGATAGATAGATAGATAGATAGAATAGATAGATAATGCCAAGGTTTTTAGTCTCAGGCTAGTTATGCTAAACTAAATGTTACTAAATAAGAATATTTTGATTGTTAATACTAAGTCTTTTTCCAAAATTTGCATATTATGAGTACATCGGTCCGCGCTTTGTGAAGTATTTATAAACCTGAAGATTAAATGAATAAATTACTTTGTTTAATGCTGAAATTTCTTGGAACTAATATTTTCAACATGCAGGCAACTTAATTAAATTGTAATTATTTGAATTTAAAATTTTCTAGCCAATGAGTTTATATATTCGATTAATATGTGTTTAATAAAGTTGAATCGGAAATGTATATTCATATCAGTTGCTTTTGCACCAATAAATATTCTATATTAGAAAAGTGTCATTTTCTATTAAGCTGGAAGCAGTTGCAATTATTTTATATGGACTAATAATTACAAATAATCTGTAATTAAATTATACAATAAGCTTCCGGCAGTCATTTCTCATTTTAATATTGTCCCATCAGCATCAAATGAAATACATTAAAACTGTTTTTTATATTTCTGAACCATTTCAAACGTTTATCTTATGAATATATAATTCGTTTATTTTCGATGCACTAAACTATAACAAATGTCATTTTTACGGATGATTTTCTGGTAATAAAAGAATATAGTTCGTGTAAGGCTTTTGAACAGTTGTTAAATAACATCATAAAAATGAGTGCATAAATAGGCTAGAAGAGAGATAATAACATACCACCCCGTGACTAAGATTTATTTGGATTTAAATCCACCTGTTGTTGCCTGCAAGAATAAACTATTAATCGGCCATAAAACAAATAAATTAATGATGGGTAAATCCCCAGAGTGATAAAAAATTATTAATTTCTGATGAGCAAAAATGCTCAAATGAGACTTGATCCCCTAGGTATTCAACTGCTAAAGCTGATCTCCCTTTAGGGACGTTGATATAAAGGAAAAACCCGTAAAAAATTTTAGCCATCGTGTCAAATTATTAATAAATAAGTAGCCAGCATAACGATAAGGAACCCTTTCCGAGATACAATTTGCTGGAAGATTACATTTTCACCACATTCATATTAAGTGCTAGCAATTTTCTTTATTTGTATCTTTCCCTCTTTTTTTTTAAATCTATTTTCTCCTTCCTTGCTCATTAATGATAGTGATAAAACTCTGCTATGATCAACGATTCTCGTTAATTGATTTATTCACTCATATTAGAAAGCTTCAGTTTGTTTCAACAATTAGCACCAGTGTAGAGGGGGCAGCATTTGAGAAAAGGGTTTTTGTGGAAAGGGATTTTGAATATTCTGCGGTGGACGCGGCTGAACCCAATTGTCATTCAATTAAGGACAATGGGAAGGAAAGAACACTTAGAAAGGCGGGAACTTCAATAAGCTGAAGGATGTGTTACTTCGTTTATGATGAATCTCTTGGGAGAAAAATACATGCTATTTGGCTATGGTTTTCAAGCAGAAAATATGTACGTTTAAAATGTGTTCAGAGGCATTATATAGAAGGAGACATTCTTACATTAACACAATTTTTCACCGAGAAAGAACAAAGAAAATATGAATGGGATATTTTCAAACGTTATTCATTATAGATATCAATATACTTTGACATCATGTAATGGTTAACAAGCTGGACTCGCTGCACCAATTACTGGTGAGTTCGATCGTAACGGGAGTTTCCGTGCGTTCGGCCTTGTGCCACATCTAAGGGACGCTTAGAAAATCAACATGGGCACACAATGCGCTGCAATGCTTTGCAAGATTGTCTTGCTAGAAGCTATTTCAACTGAGTAGTGAGTTCGATCGTCACAGGGTACCCTATAATTTCGGCCTCGAGCCACATCTAAGCGGTTCTTAAAAATCAACTTTCCATAGTTCTTCATTACCTGTGATGTTCTCTTCGGAAAGACATTGGAGTAATTCCTGTTGCCTTGCATAAAGTTTTTAATTCAGTGTAATCTTTCTCCTAAACCGGCTGCCCACTAATGCTAGAGAGGCCAGTCTACATTGTTTTTTTTACTTTATTACTGATTTGATAGGTTGATGCGTCTCTTGCAAAGGACATCATTACAATATTGTACATAATGCCGGGATTAAAATACATCACTTTCATTCTAACTTTTCATGCCAGTAACTCTTATACTACACTCTTATATATTTGACGATATAGAAATTTGAAGATTACACAAGAAGGTTATTTCATTTTTATTTTTTGGATTTTAAAATAAAATGTATTAATAGTTATTTCCACGAAAAATGTCCGTAGGCTTTGATTTGCATAGATTAAACAGCGTTTATGCATAAGTGTCTACTTATTCATAATATTTTAAATTCTGTGATTCATCTGTACATAAAGGAACAAGGTACTCTTCATCATCCGCTCCTGTGTATCTCTAAGAAAGTTTGACTTCCTCCTATTTCAGTCAGTTACTGCTCTTTCAATCTAATATGTGGGTGAATGCTCGACAGCGTTTATGCTTAAGTGTCTACGTATTCATAATATTTTAAATTCTGTTGTTCATCTATACATAGAAGAACAAGGTACTCCTCATCATCCACTCCTGTGTATCACTAATAAAGGTTGACTTCCCACTATTTCAGTCAGTTACTGCTCTTTCAATCTATATGTGGTGAACGCTCGACAGCGTTCCTATCGACGAAAAAAAGACTAGAAGAGAAAGAGACTTTCGACAAATAGATGATATGACCATGGACAGAAACTTTGACAAACCAGAAAGTTTTAAGTATAATCTCTCGCGACCACTAATAGCCGTTCCCAGAAAGAAACGACCATAACAGCAGCAGCAGCTGTTAGCCGCTCACTAGAATGAAACCACGCCGACTTTCTACAAACAATAGCAGATTTTAAGACGCGCCGTAAAGAAAATCCAGCTGCACGTGCGACACAAAATAATTTAACGAATACGTCCGAGCCTAAAACTATCATAATATTCATCGGATTAGGCTGCGCTCTCCAAAACACCAAACGACATGGGGAGCAATTATTATTTACCGTTTTTCTACTCTCACCAATCTGGGAGCAGTTGACCGAACCATTTCACTAATCACCAGCCTCATTTCCCCTCCAAAAATTCAGCAGTCGAATCGGCCACTGTTTAGGGATTCCGCCTCTCGGTACGGTCCCGCATCCGCGACGAGGCTATCTCAACTCGGCCCTGTTTATGGATTCCGCCTCTCGGCAAGTGCTATCCACCGGTACGAGCTTGCTTCCACGGTCACCATATCAACTTGTACTCGAAGACGGAATCGTCCCAACTAGCCAGGCTATTCTTCCAGATTCTTCAGTCTACCAGCTACCGCTACGAACGACCCTTTAGACTCAACACTGCACGAAACCCAACACTCGCCGCACCAACTCCATAGAGGCAGCTACCCTCCAGACCAGAAGCCTATCCGAACAAAACCTGTACCAAAATTTATAAAAATAAACGCCAAGTTGTTATTGTTCATACCTCTGACCTTGTCTCCTCATTGTCTTGGCTGTTCACACTTTTCTAAATTAAACCTTGCGGGGTCGACTTCCTTCAAAGCCTCCGCAACAAATCTAAATAAAAGGACATTTATGCCTAAAATATTAAATGTACGGATAAAATTTCCTGAACGTATAACAAAGGGGAAAACTTTGTTATTTTAGCACCAACTAAATAATAAGGGAAATATCTACATGGTATCTGAAAGTGTCATCGCACGAGGAATGAGAACGATATACCCCAGAGATTGAAATAAAGTTTCGAAATTCCTAGCACATGAAGGAAACCGGAGCTTAAAACGTCTGAAACGTCGTAAACATATCAATAAAGAGGAGAAATACAGTCTGAACAATGTTAATTAGTTATGAAAAATCAAATTCAATTCAAGGGAGCTATGTTGTGAAAGAACATGGCACATCATGAAATAAACATATGCACAATATATTCGTCGTATTTTTTTTTTTACTTTTAACAAAATATGAGTAGTTGTTACATTTTCAATTTTTCACTTTGTATTTAATATATATAAAAATTATTTGTACTACTTACATTGTTCGTATTGTTGTCCTAAACATTATTGCCATATTCACGACATTAAATAGTGGATATAATTACAATAATTCATCTCAGAAATATATACAGAGATAACGTCTACACGTTCTTAATTAGAAATAGTAAAATATTATGGTATTACCAGGGCCGTAGCTGATGCTAATAAACACACCGGACACAGAGAAAATTGCCCGGATTTATTAGCTGACAATGTGATGACGTCATCAGTGTCATCCGTTTCCAGAAACTATGATTTTTGCGGATTTTTTCGGCTATTCCAATGGAAATTAGGCACAGAATGTGAACGAAGGCAAGAAATCGGGTTCGAACTTTCTGAGTATAACCCATCTTTTCTCCAAAAATTAATAAACAGATTTTTACTGCGTTTATTCGGATGTTTTGTTTTCTTTCTTTTTTCTTTTTTCTTTTTTTCTTTTTTCTTTCTTTTTTCTTTTTTTCTTTTTTTCTTTCTTTCTTTCTTTCTTTCTTTCTTTGTGAATAGTTTAGTTTGATTTGTGACGAAAACATTTTTCCTTGCCCGGATTTTCACTATGATTGCACGGATCGGCCCGAACCCGTGCTCGGTGTGCCCGGTAGTCAGATACGGCCATGGATATTACTACAAGCAGTGAATGGCTAATTAAAATGAAGGTAAAAACTGCGGTAAATACTGCAGTAAAATAATACGAAAGATAAAAAGGAAAGAAACAGAAATTTAAATCAAAATCGACCTATCCGGTTTTATTTTCTTCACTTATCAGAATATAATCTCAGAGAAAACGCGCAATTTTTAAAATTACAAGGAATTATGCTGTTTTCATCTATGGCTGTATGAAGCTAACCAATGGAAAAACACAAGTTATTGCATTTCCTTTTTCCGAAAAATCGAATGCAAAAATAAATACATGTTCATTAAATATGAGATAAAAAAAACTTTTACCTTTCAACTTCTGAAGAAGAATGGAATCATGTAATTTTGCTAAAAGGTAGTTAAAAATACCACCTGAACATATGTTTTTCTACGATCGAGTTCGGATGCTTGGCTCAGATCGTTTCTGTTTTTTCTCTCTCTTCTTTTCTTTTTCGTATATATCTAATCCGGTTATTCCTCTGCGTTCACATTTACGCCTCGCTTATTATACTAAGATCTTGGTGCAGCTATAGTATGTGGTTTACATTTTGAATTAGACCATCGAAATTCTGTCACTATTATTGTATGGAGCATACCATAAAAAGTCTCCGGAAAGGAAGTACTATAACTGCCTGGTATGGGTTAGGGCAGGGATAATGTTAAAGTTTAGCGTTAGGGAAAATAATTAGTTTCAACAAATAACCGAATACTTATATCTATAAATATACTCTAACTTAGATAGGACGCAATCAAACTGGATAGGCCATTTAGTATATTAAGAATCGAAGAGGTAAGCCACATACTACACGGAAACCAAACTTTTGAATCTACCGAAATATCTTCTGATGAATGATAGATTTACTAAAAAAGAAAAAAAAAGACCTGGATAATTAAAACAATAATTCAAATAAAAAAAGGCTCAGTTAAAATTTGGACCTGATGATTGCAAGATGCCCGAAACTCTGAGTGGTGCTTAAAACTTAGAATATATATATATATATATTGGTAAGAAAACATATTGTAAACGTATTTTTCTTATGTTTCCTTAGATAAGGTCATATTGGGTTAGTCTGCAATTAATGTGAAGATTTGATAATTATGTGTAGCGTTCAACTATGTTTTTTAGAAAAAGAAGTAAGATGAAGAACTATATAAAGTGAATTAAATTTCAAAATAGAGATTTAAAGTTTCTCATGAGTGTCACTCAATGGAATTCCCCGGCCGATTCTACCATATATATATATATATATATATATATATATATATATATATATTCATGTCATGCTACTTGAGTAAACTGTCTTATGTTTATGTTTAATTCAGCTTTATTGCAAGTGCTTCAAATGAGATATCGAAAGGAATGGTAAACAAAATGGTGAGAATAACTATTTTCATTTAGGGAACATTCGCCATTCATTGTCGGAACAATCGGTTTTATTGTCGTTTTAAATGATCGCAATCTTTCTATTATCTATTTTCAGAAAAACACGGTAACTCTCCACTGTCATCGCTAAAACCCACCTTGAAAAATGAAACTGATATTTGAAATATTCGCTTTTGTTGTTTGTGAATGTATTTGCTCTTTTACCAAGTTCAACTAAATTGAATACATATGGTGGAAATCAAAAAGTTTAAAAATAAAGGAAAGAATTTCAAAGACATGTGTATGCAGAAAGCACAATACTCAATATAATCGAAAATGCTATTTACAAAGACACAATAGGAAAAAAAAGAAATTAATCTCAATCAAATGTTAAGTGTATTTAATTATTCATTATCAAGTGACAATGCAGATGAAGGGATATTAGCATAACTCGCAATTACTTCAGTTGAAGTTTCAGGAAATTGGAGTGAAAATTAACGTTTTATCTGCAAATGTGAAAGCTAATGTTCACTTAACAGCGTTTTTGCATAGGGTTCTGGCACTTTATATATATATATTGTAATTTTGTTTTTACAGTGGTTTATAAACACATGATATCACAACACAAAAATTTTCATGTTTCAGAAAAAACTGTTCCTCTTCATGTGATATGTTAAAATAAATATAAATGGTGATAGGGTTTAACATATCACCTGGAGGGGAACAGTTTTGTTCTTGAAACATGAAATTTTTTGTTGTAGTGATAATATGCTTTTATAAAGAAATGCTTTATAAAAAAATGCTTGGAAAGTGGGTTTTAATTTACATGTTTTTTCACTTTTCTCTAGTATATATGGCGCATGATACATCATACGCTAAAAGTCTGGCTCCTTCTAGCGAGCGCCCATAACCGAGGGGTAGAATCGCTGACTGACGCCAATTCGGTCGGGTTTCAATCCGGGGTTAAAAGCAATCGGATGTCTAAATGTATTGATGAGCTGTATAGGGTACTTATGGATGGAATAATATTCCGTATTCGTATTTATGTTATAATTTCTGAATATATATATATATATCTATGTGTGTGTGTGTGTATGTGTATGCATATATGTGTTTATAGATAGATAGTTAGAGAGAGGGAAAGAGAGAAGAATACATTAGTAAATTGTGTGCGCATTCGTGCGTAATTGATTACAGTGGCGAATTCTTAATTCAAATTCTAATGCAGTCTCATTCAGTTTACGTTCCTTCGTATACTTAAACTTCAAAAAGACATTAAATATCCACCGACATACGCTATATTCCACAGTAATTTCTTACGATTAATGTAAAAGTTTCAAATCTTTTAACATTAAATTTGCAGGCAATATATATATAACAGATGATTATTACGAGCGTTTTAGTTAATACCCGTTAATATGGCCATACGATCTCGACAACTTTGTTTTATTTATATGCAAAATTTATATATATTGGCTCTGCAAATAAATGATTTTAATTTTTTTTTTTAATCGTGTCACCCCAAGGCATTCCACTGCCACTATATCGCAGGGGGTTACATAGAGGGATTGGGTATAGGAAATGTCAGAAGGAGGGTGATAGACGACTTAGGATGTACATAGGGAGAGATTTGGAGAGAGTGTGTGTGAGTTAATGTGTTAGGAGGTGTCTATTGACCTTAAATTTAAACTCCTGGAGGTTGTAGCCGTCGGGGAAGCAAGCATGCGGTAGGGAATTCTACAGGCGGGAACTGCAAGTAAAGAAACTGTTCGAGTAGAAATTGCGGTTACATTTCATCGGTTTCACTGTAAAAGGGTGGGACCTAGTTGCCAATCTAGTATCTCGTGCAAATTCACATCTAGGGGGCACCAGTAATTTAAGTTCGTCATAGCAGAAGCCATGAAAGTATTTATAGAAGAGGCACAGGGAAGCCACGTCACGCCGGTGAGAGAGATACTGCAGGCGGTCAGCCAAGTCGGTATCAATCACATTACAGATTCTTCGCTGTATTTTGTCAAGAACCCAACCCCGAAGAGAATAGAAGGGGCACCCGACCAGATGTGGCAGCAGTACTCAATACACGGGCGGATGGTGGATGTATATATAATTGCAGGATAGATTCAGGCGGAAAGAATTTCCGGGCCTTGCACAGAGAGCCGACTTTCATAGCTGCGGATTTAGCAATGGATTCGATATAGTCATTCCACTTGAGGTTCGCTGAGAGTGTCAGGCCAAGCAGGCGTAGTGATTTACTCTCTGAGAGGCAAGCCTGTTCCATGTTAATGGGAGGGAGGTGCGGTTGTCTGTGGTGGTTAATTGACAGCAGCTTTCATAACATTGGGTTTTTTAGCTGGATCAGTTTTAATATTTAATTTTTAATAATGAATACTAATAAGGGCACCTTTGGGATTACATCATCAAGCTTCTTTCATTTTATATATATATAATATATATCAGTATTTGTCTACAATTCTGAGATGAGATATTGGTAACACTATTTATATTATTCGAACTTCTTCTTCTTCTTCTATGTGCCCTGTCCCTTCAGGACGTAGGCGATCATGGATCTCCACGTCTCCCTATCCCTTGTGGCTCTTCCTAAACTTCGGTTTTATTTTTACGACGATTCGGCCTTCTTCAGGTACAATACCAAGCTATAGCCGTGGTGAACAAATAACTTGGAGAGGTGAGTTAAAGGGAGATAGCTTATGAGTACAAGCAATGAGAACGATATACACCAGTGATGGTAATAAACTTTTCGGTTCGAAATTCCTAGCACCTGAAAAAGGCCGGAGCGTATAACAGCCAAAACATCGTGACACTATAGATAAAAACATTAGCCAGAATAACACAAACAGCGTATATATATATATATATATATATATATACATCTCTATATATGTAATTTTGGATTTTACCTACATAGCCATATCTGTTATATATATATATATATATATATATATAGATATATATATAAACAGAAATGGCTATATAGGTAAAATTCCAAATGAGATCTTATTATAATTAATCTTATAGAGCTTGATGTAAATAGTTTTATCTATTTACAAAACCAAATATGTATATCATTAAAAAATAATCGAAAACCACATGTCGTATTGGTGGGTCTACAGGTTTGCGTGTACAAAATTGCTAGTTGTTTTTTAGGGAACCTCCGGGGTATGAATTGTTTTTTTGAATTTTCCATCATCATAATAATGATTTGGTCGCTGACGAAGCTATTTCTTATCGCGGAAATGCTCGTACAACATATGTGATTTTCATAGTTTTATTTTAATATATATTTTTATATATATTTTCCATTTGTCAACGAGCTATTACGCGACTTGGGTTTCTAATATGTGTAGTCTCTTCAGGCAATTTTCTATAGCTGATTTTACTGTTTCCCGTTTTCTTTTTTAAGAACGCTCAGTTACGATGTTTTGTTTGTTATGGTTTTTGAAGCTCACATGGCAGGGAATTTTTGAACGCGCAATTTTTAAAATTACATGTAATTATGACTTTTTCATCCTTGTTTATATGACGCTGACCAGTGGAACCACACAAGTGATTGCATTTTCTGGTTCCAAAACTTCGAATGCGATAATAATTAGTTTTTATTAAATATGAGACAAAGAACTTTGACCTATCAACTTCTGAAAAAATGTTTAATGGAAGCATGTAATTTTGTTAAAAGGTACATAAAAATATCGTTTGAACATATTGATATAATCCGACATTGCTGCAAATCAATACACTTTTCCAGAAAGGTAAAGCGTGGATTAAAATATCAAACATTTGACGTACCACAAAGGATCGTATGATGGAGTAAAAATTTCAGAATTGATGGGCATATACATTTTAAATATAATCAACAAATTAATCAATATAGAAAACCACGGATTATATAGAGATGACTAATTAATGAGAGCACCAGACAACAAAATATAAAATGATAAAATATGGAAAGAGCTTTACAAACTATTAAAAAAACTACGTTTTGATATAATAGTAGAAACAAACAGAAGAGTGGTACACATATTTACATGTGGAATTTAATTTACAAACTGGCATTGTCTCGCCATACATGAAAACAAGCTAAGTTAACATACATAAATACAAAATCCAACGATCCAAAAAGTATAATTAGACACATTCACAAAGGAATACGTTACAGACTATCACGTCAAACAAAACAGTACTTGATGAAAAGAAAAATACCTATAAAGATGCACTAAGAAAATCTGGCAATGAAAATATTTTACAATATAATTTTCAACCAAACAGACATACAAATAAGATAATAGAAAACGAAATATTATCTGGTTCAACCCACCATTTAATTTATAGATAAAGACCAAAATAGGACAAATATACTTTAAACTGACAGACACTTTCCAAAGAGATCAGAACTAAAAAAAATATTCAACAGAATCACAATTAAGCTAAGTTATATTTGCACTAGTAATTTAGATAGTTTCATAAAAAAAACGTCCGAAACTTAGATAGCAGTGTACAAAACAAAACCACTACTAAAAAATGCAATTGCAGAGACAAAAATAAATGTTCCATTTCAAGGACTTTGCAACACAAACGTAATCATTTACAAGGCAAAGGACTTATTCTTCTTTTATGTGCTATGTCTTTTCATGACGTAGGCGATCATAGCTTTCCACATCTCTCTGTCTTAGCACGCTATCTACTGTTGCTCCATGGAACCCTCGTTCCGTCATCCACCTGATCAGGTCCTTCAAATATGTTGTTCGCTGCTTTCTCCTGTCTCTGTTTTCCTCTCTCTGGCCTGTTAGTAAGAGGTTCTCCAAGCCCTCCTTCCTTATTGCATGTCCCAGGAACTTTGGTTGTCTCTTCCTGATGCTCAGCATTAATTTCTTTTTCGTTTCCATCCTTTCCAAAACCTCGTCGTTGCTTACATGCTCAGTCCATGATATCCGCAGCATCCTTTTGTAGAACCACATTTCAGTTGCTTCAAGTTTTTCCATCATCTTTGAAGATATTGTCCAACATTCACTGCCATATTGAGGAACCGACATCACATAGCAATCCAGTACTCTCCTCTTTGTTTCTAGTGAAATTGTCCTGTTTCTTAATACTTTACTCAACTTCTGGAATGTTTCTTTCCGCCATGCCAATTCGCCTTCGGATTTCAGTGTCGCACTTTCCGTCTTCTGTTAGAACAATTCCTAGATATTTAAATTTCTGTACCTGCTTGATTATAGAATCCCTCACCTGTAATTGGCGTTTTGGATTGCCCTTTTTCCTGATGACCATGCATTCGGTTTTCTTGCAGTTTATTTGTAGTCCTTTCTTGTCACTCTCTTCAGCTACATTCTGTAGGATGTATTGTAATTTTCATTCTGTGTCTGCTATCATCACTGTATCATCTGCATACCTTATATTATTTAAATTGTAGCTTTCGATGACGAATCCTGGCATAACTTCTAGGGTTCTCAGTATAGTCTCGCTTTATAAGTTAAATAGATCCGGTGAAAAGACACACCCATGTCCTACGCCCTTTCAATCTTAGTATAATTGCTTAATTCGTTACCTGCCCGTATGGCGTTCCTTGTTCCAGTGTCTTTGACGAAACGGCACTGTTCTCGTCCTATCTCCTGGCCTGGGATTCAGCTTCTCGCTCTATTCATCAGTATTCGGACGATCAGATTTTTACATGTCTCATTAAACTGATGGTTCTGTGGAATTCGCACTTGTTTGCTCCTGGCTTCTTAGGCAGCGCTATGAATGATATGCTGAGGCCATCTGGTATTATACCACTATTATAAATTTCATTTATTATTTCTGTAATTTTCTCTATGCCAAATTCTTCCAGGTCTATCAGCAGTTCTATGACTATGCCGTCTGGTCCAGGTGCTTTGTTTCTATTCAGTTTGGATATTGCAGATTGCACTTCAGACTTTAATATTTCCAGTCCGTCCACATCTTTGTGTATTAGCGGTTGCTCTCTCTTGTCGTGGAAAAGACCTTTTTTATATTCTACCCATCGTTGCAGTATATCTTTTTCTCCAATATAATTGCTCCATCCTATGATTTTATACATCCTGTTGAAGAACAGTTTTTTTTCTGTCAGTTCTTTTATTTCTTTTTCCATGTTTGCTTTATTATGCCTACTCAGTCTTTCTACTTTTGCACATTTGTCATAGAGCCATTCCTCTTTAGCCTACCTGCATTTTTTTACTTATTTCCTTGTGAAGTTTCTTGTACTCCATTCCATTAAAATTGCTGTCTGATGCAAATTCGGTTGGGTTTCAATCCTAACGAGAAGCAATTGGATGTCTAAATGTGCTGATGAACTCTGATATAGAGAAACAGGACAGTCTGGGGATGAAATATATATACACACACACACACACACACACACACACACACATATATATATATATATATATATATATATATATATATATATATATTCGTCATCCCCATACAAGCCTGTTTCGCTGTATCACAGCTCACCGGTATGGCTAGATATCAACTTACCTCCTGCTGGGATCGAGACTCGCCCGATTTGGTGTCAGTCGGAGCCGCAAATACCTAAGCCATAGGCACATGCGTGCGTACACAAATATATATGACATCCTGGGAATGATGATAATATAGGAATTATGAAAGCATTGGAAATACTAAGTTTTAGTAAAATTACCAGAAATCTATTCTTATTTAAAAGAAATACCAGCAATACCCATTTTCACAGAATGACCAATACTACCCATTATATAGTACGATGACCAGCAAATCTTATTTAATAATGACAGGACCAACAATACATTGCATAATAAAAGGATCGAAATTTATTTTTCTTTAGTTGAAAGCGTAAAATCGGGTTCAAATATTTAGATTTATGCATTAAATTATCCACAGAATTTGTTGACCCAATAACCAATCAAAGAGCAAACATGAAATTTTTTATGAAATTATCTCATATGATAAGAAATTATGAACACAAATTTCAAAATACTACAATTTAAAACACAGTTAAACAAATAAGATGTAACCGTAAATTCTACTCCAACAGCTTTTTTCTCGCGCTTCCCGCCTGTGGAACTCCATTCCACAACTCTGCTTTCCCGACAGTTACAATCTCCAGGTGTTTAAATGTAGGGTCAATAAACACCTCCTATCACACTAACTCCCAATTATTCTCAGAACACTCTCATCTACCCAACCCTCATTCTCGGTATCCTTACCCGCCTATCACCCACCCTCTGATATTTCCTATATTTAATCATCCTTTCTACACTCTACGTAGCCCCCTGCGCAGTAGTGGCAGTGACATGCCTTGCTCGGGGTGAAACGCTTATTAAAAAAAAAAAAAACATTACACCGCCTGTAGCAATTATATCCATACACGCACCAAAGGAGAGTATGCATTCCGTTGTCAAAAGCTGAATATCTTTCATTCTTATAAACACATAACTAGCGAGAAAATTAAATTTTGACTTTAAATGAGTCATAAGTTGTTAATATGCCTTTAAACAAAGATTCATATTCAACCTGAAGGCCTACCTGAAGGCCTACCTGAAGTGCTTTGAGGCGAAATTGTAGAATTGGGTGAAGACTCTATCTGCTGAAAGAATTTATGTCTACACAAATCGAAGGATAGATTTATGCATGTCACTTAATTTCTGCGACCAGCATCAGGCCTTATAACTATGTTCATTTGTTTGTTTAAAGGGGATTTCTGCCTGGAGAATTAGGTGGTCAGATATACTTCTGGCCTTGGGCCACATCTAGGGTGCGCTTATAAATCTGGTTATAGTAGGTATGGTCCGAATTTAATCAAATTTGAGACACTCATAGACAAAGACATAAGAAAAGATATTCAGAAGTTTCAACGTTGCAGTTCTTACAATAGTGCAAAAAATCGATAATATATATATATATATATAGGCAAGATGTTTTTGTGTGTGTCTGTTTATCTGCCTCTATGTCTGTATTTTTTTCACCCCTTTTATTTTAGTTTTTGCTTCGGGTTTGGCTCTAAGTAGGTATGATTGTAGTTCTTAGTCTCAACCGCCATGATACCATTTAATCAGAGGACATATTTAGCCTTCAAAATTCAGTTTACGACGAAAAAAACTTATTTGATATCGATAGCAGGAAATCAAAATTTGACTTACATCCATTCATTTTTCTTTCAGTCTACGATTTCGCTTTAACTGGAAACAATTATTGCTTTTTAGTCTTTCGTGCCAACGTCCAAATGGATTAGTTTTAAAGCTTTCATTATTTTAAAGCTTTCATTACACCCGAGCAACAGACTATACTGCTAGTATATATATAAACAAATTATTCAGAATTACAGCATTGTAGAACAATTTTTTTAGATATGGACGAGAGGAATATAACAAAGTAATACTGTTTTCACCCCGATCGATAGAATGATTGTCTAAACGTTTTCAATTTCTGTTTGAAATCTTTTCTACACAGAGTTGGATGCAGTATGTTAATCACAACATCTTGTAAGATATTCAGGTGATACATTGTCCGGGCTCTGAGCAAAACAGGAAATAAATTGTTTTGGGGATCTCGATATAGTTATGGACCCCCGCAGAATTTTGCATGCGTGAAAACAGTAAGGACAATGAGGAAACGGAGGGGAAGTTGTAGAATTTATCAAAGTCAATTTTTTTAGATTAGAATGAGGAGAAAACAATCGGAAAATGATGAAACGTCGGCACCGTTTGGCAGACGAAGCCTCGTCAGCGTCCTTTATAAAAGGCGCAGCCTGAATGTCGTCAGCGTCGGTCAGGAACGGCGCAGGCTGGAACGTTGTCATTAGTCAGCAGAAAAGGTGCAGGATGAAAATGTGAACTGCTGATGTCTGATCCCGCTTGAAACTGAACGTAGACTGAGGAGGACGGGTTCAGCTGCAGTCTAGTACGTGTAAACTCACAGGCAGGTGGGAGAGTTATTACCTTTTCGGTCGTTGGCTGGCGCGTGTTTTGCTTCGCTGGCAGGTTTTGACCCCGGTTAAACGGGATCACTGTGAGCTAGCACGTACGATACCACGGCAAATAGACTTGAACAGTCGTTATCTCTTTTGCCGGATCTACCACGGGATCTCAGGCGGACTATACCGTTCCACCTTCGAAGCAGATTCAATCGTAAAGTAAGACATAATCGCTCCAGAAATCAAGCGCGGGTAGCAGATTTGCAAAAAGTGTAAGCTTCGTGGGATGTGGCTAGAGAGTGGAAAGTGAGTATTGATGTAGTGAAAAAAGTGCTCAAACACTACTCATCAGTTCTGCTTTTCTTGACCAAGTGGGGCCGTTATTACCCCAGCGTTCCCCCACTGATGCGAAATGTTTCACACGCTCAGGTCACTGGTCAAAGATTACTCTGCAATCGGTTATGCGGTAACTAGGTACTAAGCATGTCTTAACTGATCTATGCTTCTCAAAGCTTGTCATTGCTTTTCAAAACTGGTTATCGCTTGTCAAAGCTGGTCGTCTCCACCCAAACTTACACACACGCCACTAAGTCGGTGGTGATGCCGCAGAAGGCCGGAAAGCAGAAAATGTATAACGAAAAAAAGATACTGAATTCTCAGCCGTGTGTACGTATAAAAATTCTTGCGATAATTCGAATTTCGAACCGACCTCATTATTTTGATCATTGGTTTATATTGTTCTCCTTCTGCGAACCATGTCACTTACGGATGTGTTAGTTATATCACTTTAACTCCCCTCTCTTTGTTCTTTGTTCTTCACTGTTGTGGTCAGATGTTGAACTAACAAATCTGTGCCGAAATGTCGTGAATATGGCAATAAATATTATGTTTATTTATTATATAATAACCTATTTCGTTCTCTAATAAGCTTATTAATATTAAGCTGGAATTCATGCAGGAAGGCGCTCTTGTTTTTCTTTAACCAATTAATTAGATCACTCAGATAATAGCGTCATTGATGATTTATGACGATTTACTTTTCTTCAGTGTTGGTTGTATGATTTTGATATAGTGTCTCGAGAATTTAAAGTTTCTGTTTAAAATTATCTTTGTGTTGTATATTGGTGTTCCAACAAGTATTTTCTTGTATTGTGAAGGTGGACAGCAATGTGCTTTTTAAATGTCATGTAATAGAAATTGTATCCTACATATGGTGTGTAAGACATCTTTATAATGCTGTGGTCGTGAAACTAAATATATGTACTAAATATATGTACATGCATTTTGTTCGAGATACGATACCTCAGTTGAAATATAAACTGGTATAAAATGGTATACAATTTTCCAATACATTTGTAGACTGAGAAGAAATGGATAGTACTTGGTTATGGAAAAACTACTGCGCCGTCCTTTTTCAATTTCAAATTAACATAAAATATCAAATTAGATAACTAAAAAAAGATAAAAAAATATGTCTATATTATTCAATGTAACTTGTTTTAATGAAGATATGCTACTTAAATACACCCATACACACACATGCACACACATACACACAGGCATATAAAGATAGATTGAATGCGAAAAATTCTTTTATCTTAGCAGGTTCATGCACATTTCGACGTTTCGTATGGACCACATTATAATGTTATCCTTCATTGGGGCTAAGATTATTGCTGTTTTATCTCGTTTTTTAAAAAAATTATTTAGAAGCTTGGTCTAATGTGTTGTTTTGTGAGAGTGCTCTTATTTGCGATTCTTCAGTTATGTTTTTCTTTATATCAATACGCAGGTGTTAGATTTCTTATTATAGCTTTTAACATGTACGTTGCTTCGTAATATACGCAAGTGTCAGTGTCTGCATAATGGTTTTTTATTGAAGAGGTAATTTTTTTGAGTCGGTTTATTCTTGTAATTTTGGTTGACCACATGCTTTTTCTTTTATTGTTCCCTGTTTATAGGATTCAACATTTTCTTAGCGTGTTAGTTTATTTGACCGTTTTATGTCATGGTTGAGTGCTTGTGTTCTTGTGTGTATTTCTGTTTCTGGGATTTATGTGTTATTTTTTCCGTTTGCTGTTTGAATTATTTTTCTGTCGTTTTGATTGAAAGTTTGCATTTATATATATATATATAATCACATAATGAATGCAAATATTTGACAATTTTTTGTCAGAATTAAAGAAGAACGCTCTTTTGTATACTGCTTTTGACTCCAGTTCAAAATCTATAACTCATTTAAACACTAAGCGGGTCGTGATACAGAATATTTTTCTTCTAAATTACGATGATTTCTCGAAAGTGTGGCTGGAGAGTTAGATCGATCGCTTTTTGAATATGAGGCCTGATATCGAATCTCTCCATAGTCGTTTTGTCAATAAGGTGACTTCTTGGTGTTTATCGGTCTGAAAGACTCATTTCCAGGGAGCGATACCTTTGCAAAGTGGCTGAAGACCATATTTTTGAGTGAAATTGGGTAGACGGTATCTTTTAAGAGCCGTCGATGTTTGTGACAGCACGAAGAAACACGTCATTGTGACCGAGGGCGTTAGCATCTTGGACTTGTTAAGATTGTTATTAACGTCCGTTCCTAGAAACTGTAATTAAGTTCAATTTATAAAGCATTAGTGGGCTTTGTTGGTTTTGAAAATAAAATGAGTATAAAAGCGGGGGTTAGCTGGGTAGCTGAGTAGGTATTCTTGTGTAGGAATAGCCAACCATACATACAAAATAAACAAGGAAACAGATGAATGAACACCATGATTCTTTGAAAACCGTTAATTTGGTCATAATATCGTATCGTAATATCTCTGACGAAAAGAAAGTTTTGTTTCAGTGCCCATTAGTATATGTGTCTGCAAATCGGAAGAATTTGTCTGCTGTTTTGTCAAGATTTTTTCAAAATTAATTAGGTTTTGTATGGAATGTGTGTGAAACATTTCTTTTGTTTGATGTGTGTTGCGATATCTAATTTTCCTGGCAGTGTGCTATTGTGCGATTATGATCTGAGAGTGTCTGAGTGATAACAACACTTACGATAGTCACAAATTCTGTTGGTAATTTTGGGAACAATTGACTTTTTAAAAAAGCGAAGGAGAAAAGTGAAAGAGAATAGCTAGATAGATAGATAGATAGAAATAAAATGCTGAGGTGGAAAGTAAAGAGATATGATAGTGCCTTTTTCGCTGAAGGCAGAGAAAGAGGCGAAATGTAAAAGAAATTCAGTGACTATAGGAAAGAAAATTAAAAAAAATAAGACTCTTGGGATATAATGAGAGAGAACAGCTAAATAAATTAGTCTCAGAGAAAATCGATATTTTTTGCAATTTATAATCAATTTTAGCCCAGGCAAGGCAATAAAGTCACTAAGAAACAAGAAATTAAGGGGTGTAGAAGAATTCAAAACGGAAACATTACTAATGAGTGTGAAAGAAAAGAGTAACCAGAAGAAGAGTAAATAGAGAGAATATTGCATGTAAATTTGTCAGATTTAATTTGGCTAGAAAGTATGAAAAGACAGAATGGAGTTCCACAAGTAAGAAATATGAAAGATTAAACTGTTAGCATTAAATCTACAGTTACATCTAGCAAATCTCAAATGTAAATTGATGAGATCTCAACGACAGTCTAATACGACTCATAAAGTATAGATGAATATTGAAGAGCTGATATGAACATACCATGAAATTATTCATAGAAAATCATCATAGGGTCAAACTTACAGCAGTGAGAAAGTGACTGAAGCTAGGCTGCTGAATCAAGACCGAAAATATTACTGATCTTTCTTTGGATTTTATCAAGGAGCTCAATGTAAATGACAATATAGCATGACCATGTGTCAGCATTATTATAAGCATATAAGAACGGTATATTTATAGGTATGAACGATAGCCAGCTTTCTTTCCGACGGAGAAAGTTTCATTGGGGTTTGTTTTAAGGGCAGTCCGAAGTCCTACCCTGTTATTTAAACCATAACTGGAAGGAAGGAACGGATTAATATCTTTCCTAAGGGCACTAGCGCGTAAGTGAATGCAGGGCATTCAACTGGAATTCGAAATCGGCTCACCAATATCTCTTTCCGATATCCACTGCACCACAATTTACATCCGTCAATAAACACTTACAGCACCTGGTATTACCAAGCGATCACCCATCTAAATATTGACCAGGCTCAACGTTGCTTAACTTTGGTGATCGAACAAGAACAGGTGTATTCAACTTGATATGACCGTAAGCTTATGAATGATAGATTCTGGAAAGAAAAAATGTCTCGCACGATGCAGTGATTAAACTTTCTTAGCACCTTTTCTGGCAAAGGTTTCAATAAATTCTTCATGTCAGCTGAGAATGATGTCTCAGTAAGATGCAAAGACTCACTAGCAGCAATTTTTATTTGTTGTCTCAATCAAAGAAATTACAGAATTCATTAAGGTTCAAATCTTCGAGAATATTCTTCTTCTATGTGCCCTGTTCTTTCAGGACCTAGGCAGTCATGACTTTCCACGTCTCCCTATTGCTGATGGCTCTTAGCACGTCTTTTCCTGTTACACCATGCAACCCTCGTTCCAGCATCCACGTGATTAGTCCCATCAAATATGTTATCCCTGCTTTCCTCTGTCTCTTTCTTTCTCTGCCTGGCCTGTTAGTATCAGGTTATCCAAGCCCTCTTTCCTCAATGTATGTCCCAGGAACTTAAGCTGTCTCTTCCTGATGCTCAGTATTAATTTCCCTTTCGTGTCCATTATTTCGAAAACATTGAACAGGCGAAGAGGCTCATCCCTTGTTTCCTGTTTAGGATGCGGTTTCCGACTTTCTCTTTTCCAATCTTTTTTACTCTTACGTAGCCCCCTGCTTGGGGTGATATGATTAAAAAAAATCATCAATGATCACATACTTGATTCATGATATTCGCAATATCCTTCTGTAGAACCTCATTTCAATTGCTTCAAGTTTTTCCTTTATCTTTGATGATATTGTCCAGCTTTCACTGCCATATTGAAGAACTGACAACACATAGCAATCCAGTATTTTCTTCTCTATTTCTAGCGAAATTGTCCTGTTTCTTAATACTTTACTCGACTACTGGAATGCTTCTTTCGCCATAACAAATCGCCTTCGGATCTCTGTGTCGCACTTTCCGTCTCCCGTTAGAACACTTCCCAGGTTTTTAAGACCAAACTAATTATCGTCGTCCTTTTTAAAAACATATTCAAATAGTTTTCACATAATCAGGATGAAAACTTTGAAAGACTTGCTATTCCTCTATTTTACCTTCTATCGAAGATAATCTTGCGTAATACAGCTCACTTTATTAAAAACTCGTTGAGTGATAGCATGAAGGGAATTATTTAAGAGCATCCACATTTCAGCTAAGGATATTTATGGAATTTGACACAAATCATTTCCGTGAAAAGCGGGGATCTAATTCTACCTCTGTTAGTTAATATCACCAAATATTTTACTCTCACGATAATTGCTACTTGAAACCTATCCTAACTGCCGTGGTTCTGTTAACAACAACCCCCGATATTGTGAAGTCCAACAGGAATATATATTTAAATGTTGTACACTAAAGCATGTATTCGACGAATGGAGTGTAAAAGGTCCTGATAATATTCTACAATATAAAAAGAAAATAGTGTTCAAATTCACTACTGATTGAACGAGGTTTAAATGATTGTGTGGCTACTGTATTTAAAGTCTTCCATTTCTACACAGTGCTCAATATGTGTGCGAGAGCGTAAATAGTTATATGCAGACAGTTCTTTTTCGCTGTAACACAGCTCATTAGTACGGTTAGACATCCGATTGCTTATCCGGGATTGAAACCAGACCGAACTGGCATCAATCGGCGATCTTAAATTTTGTTGCAGTGTGTGTGGATAAAGTAATCGGAAGTAAGTTTAAAAAAAAGCAACGTAAATTAAGAGTGTAGTGAATAGAAAGACACAGCAAGGAAGAAATAAGGATGAAAGAAAAAAAGAAGGAAAGAGGGAATGGGGAAAGAGGAAAGTGGTAGGAACAATATTTTTTTTAATCATGTCACCCCGAGCAAGGCGGTAACGCCACTGATGCGCAGGGGGCTACGTAAGAGGGAAAAGATTGGAAAAGAGAAAGCAGGAAACCACATCCTAAACAGGAAACAAGGGATGAACCTCTTCACCTGTTCAATAGACGTGGGTGGAGTGGGAACCAGGCGATAGTTTAGTATGTTAGATTTGCGAACAAGAGGACACGTGGGTAAGGAGGCGGTGGGAGATTCGCTACTGTCAGCAAACATTAATATAATGGAACATTCAAAAATTTGTTTGAATGTGTGTGTGGTTAATGAAACCGGAAAGAAAGTGTGCGTAAAGAAAAGGAAAAAAAAACGGCGAAAAATGAAAGGGAAAAGAAAGGGAAAAGAAAGCGAAAAAAGACAAAATAAAAAAGAGAGAATAAAAGTGGAAATGGAGTTTGTTTTATTCGTTGGGAAAGAGTGATTATTTATTGGTGAAAGAGTCTAAGAGTGCAGAAACAAGAATCAACAGATCATACTGAATATCAGTTTCACACTTTAATGGGATTTGTACACAAGACTCTATTAGAAATTGGAATAACTAAATGCAAAAAAGAGGAGGAATATTGCGGTGTAAATATGGAATCATGCGGTCTTTGACTTATGCTTAGTGCATATTCTGTGAAACGTATATTATTTATAATTTTGCTAAAGAAGGCATTGCATTTTGACTGACCCGCGTAACAATTAAAAAGACCAAGACTCCTACGAGGATAGGTCTTAACAGTTAAAATGTTCTCAAAATTCTGGTATACGCTATGTGATTCTATTATTGAATCTGTTGTGTTGTTCTAGTACCACAGATGAAAAGCAAGACGACAATAATGAAAAATAGACATGGATTGTTTTGAATTATTATTGTGATGATTAATATTGCATGTACGTTGAGAGATAATGGATATCGTATCGGAATGAGAAATTGGAGAACAGAGTCCAAATTACTGTTGAAATCGTTTAATTCACTTACGCATAAATACACTCGGGCAACACTTCTCCTAGCTATGGGTTAAATAGCAGGGCAGATTGTGGTTGATAGCCTTTGTTAGCTAACAGTCAAGAACGGAAAGAAATGACAAACTACTGTGGAAAAATATTCTGCCTAGACAATCATGTCTCCAGAGAAACCTGTTCGCCGAAGAGTGTAACACGTCTAAAACGTATCGGACTGGCTGATATAGTTAATTGATTAAATAAATTTAATTTATAATGCTGTATTATTTTCTAACTGAAATTCTTTTCGATTATCGATTTTCAATATTTATCGGGGATACCTCGACACAAAACCTAGCTAAGAAAACTCGCAAGCGCTTATATTACAACTGTGTAAATTTTCAAGAAAATCGATTCAGCCATTTCGGAGTCTATAGGTAACGGATACACACACATACACACACACACACACACACACACACACACACACACACACACACACACACACAGACACACAGAGACAAAGTTCCATTTATAAATAAGTTTATGTTCATGTGATCGTAAACAAACATATTATGAGAACACCGAAAGGAGAAAGTATCTTCATTATTTGTCAAGGTATGTTTGTATATATGTAAGTTTTTAATGTACGAAATCTGTGTAGATATAGGTACATTTCTGAATATGTTTTTACATTGAGCTTCATTCTGTATTTGTGTATTGAATGCAATGCCATTTTAATAAAATAACACCTTCCCCGATATTAACCATAAGCTCGTAGTAATTTGTTGCACTGGCAAGATCATTGTACGATTTACAAGTTTTGGAACTGGGGAGAATTTTAAGAAAATTTACCTAAAAATAATTTGATTCTTAAGACTTGAAAATGACAAGCAATTACTTTTTCAAACATAATTTCAAAATTGGGTGAATAAAAAAATCACTGAATTTTGCGGACAACGTCAAATTCCAAAATCTATGGAAAAAAAAAGGTGATTTTCTTTCAGAAAAGAAATTGCTATAGGATGAAAATTTCGAAGGTATAATCATAGCCGATTACACGTGAATATAACGTTTATTTCAAATTAGAAAATATTTCCTACTTTCCTTACAAAACATAGTAAGTTGAGTTATTTGTTGCTTACACTTTTCCTCGAAATTATATATATATATATATATATATATATATATATATATATATATATATATAAAATTGTACGTAAATAAAGTCTAAGAAATCACTGAAAAAAGGGCAAATTAAGGAGGTGGGTTATATATAAATATTTATCAATTTACACATACACATATGTATAGACATATATATATATATATATATATATATATATATATATATATATATATATATATATATGTCGGTGTATAAATGTATAAATAAAGACGAATAAAGCACTCAATGAGAAGCCAACTAGAATCGGGGGTGATATATAATATTTTACGTATATATACATATATATATATATATATATATATATATATATATAAATAAACTAATATTATTAAATCTTGAGATTTATCTGATGTATGTTGCATACAACATCCCGATTTCAGACTTTGGTAGCCAAATTTTCCATACATTCTTCAAGAGTTTTTTTTTCTGTTTAATCTAAGCTCTGATATGGAGCACTTTATTACAAGTTTTATTTGCTATAAACCCTTTCGTGCATTGCTCTAATGACTGGCAGCAACTTTGTTTTCGAAAATCACTAGTATATATATATATATATATATATATATATATATATATATAATCGCTTTGTTCAAAACTTCATTGGGTTCTTGTTAAACTATGTTCAATAACGGGCATAGAATCCCTGTAAATATTGTGTGTCTTTAACAATAATTTTAAGCCCAATTGTTACTCGAGTTAGAGGTTTACATAGTAAATCCAAAAAACTTATCTCATGATAATATGCTCGGAAGGTGAATGTTAACACTATGATTTCTTTGCAAAGAATGTAATTTTCTGGCAGGAATCTTCTTCGTAATCTTAAACGCTAACTGTTTATACTATTGTTTCTTTCCAATTTATTGTCACTTATCAGTACATTTTTCTATTAGTAACTCTCTACCCAACAAGTCATTTTCATCTACAAACTAGCAGTATAGACCGGCGTTGCTCGGGTGTAATGAAATCTTTAAAACTAATCCATGGTCCTGGAGCTCAGACTTTGCCTAAAGAATATTTCTGTGATGTTTGGTGAGAATCGGATAAAAATTGTGGATTTTATAAATGACACAGAGAAAAACATCTTGCCTTTTATATATATATATATATTATGGATTTTCTGCACTATTGTAAGAACTGCAACTGCAACCTTGAAACTTCTGAATATCGTTTCTTATGTCTTTGTCTATGAGTGTATCAATTTTTTTAAAAATCGGACCACTCCTTCTATAACCTGATTTTTTCGATTATCTAGCTAAGAACACTCGCAGACGCTTATAGAACAACTGTGTAAATTATCAAGAAAATCGGTTCAGCTGTTTCGGAGTCGATAGGTAACACACACACACACACACACACACACACACACACAGACAGACAAAGTCCTAATTTATAAATAACTGTAGATATGTCCCTCTCGTGATTCCAATTAAGAGACAGGAAAATTAAGTTGAAAATAAAGAAAAGAATTCTGAACTTTTACGTGATATCTCTCCTCTTGTAAAGCAAAAGAATTTCTCTAAAGATGAAGCAGAGACTCTAATCAAGAGAAAAGTGCTTTAAAGAGGATGCTGAGGATATCACGTGCTGAACATATGAACAAAGACGAGCTTTTGTGAGGAATGTAAACAAAAATAAACTTATACCTAAGCTCAATAAGAGACAGTTAAGATTTCTGGGAAATATCTTGAGGATGAAATATTATTAAAAATACGATAATTTTGTTGAAAACAAAGGAAAAAGTATTGGTCAATATTTCTAAGATGAGGTAGTATTTACAGTATTTACATTATTCAGACTATTGTCCTCATCTTTGTAGCCATTTGTACGACATTTAATAATAGATCATTCTATTTATCTATATTTCTGAGATGAGGTAGTATTTACAGTATTTACATTATTCAGACTATTGTCCTCATCTTTGTTGCCATTTGTACGACGTTTAATAATAGATCATTCTATTTGTCTATATTTCTGAGATGAGGTAGTATTTACAGTATTTACATTATTCGGACTATTGTCCTCATCTTTGTTGCCATTTGTACGACGTTTAATAATAGATCATTCTATTTGTCTATATTTCTGAGATGAGGTAGTATTTACAGTATTTACATTATTCAGACTAGTGTCCTCATCTTTGTTGCCATTTGTACAACGTTTAATAATAGATCATTCTATTTGTCTATATTTCTGAGATGAGGTAGTATTTACAGTATTTACCTTCTAGGAATTTCGAACCGAACCCTTTATTACAATCACTGGGGTATATCATCCTCATTCCTTGCGTAAAGACTCGATTGGAAGTCATTAATAATCTACCTGTAACCCTGTAAGTTACTTGTTTACCACAGCTGTAGGCCGATATTGAACTCACAACTCTAAGAGTCATTGTTAGGAACTAACCAACGCCTTTATCTACTGGGCCATATGTCCTAGCACTTGCATCACTGAAAATCTTTTTTTCATTTTCTTTTATTATTTAATTTATCGATTTTATTTTTTATTAAATATATCATCTAGATGCGGTTAGGACATTGATGTTACCCTGGTTCATTGACGGTTTCGGTCCTTTATAAACATCATACCTTCTCTCCAGGTTGACCCAGCCAAGGTCGATCAGGCCCCGACCAGTGTCCTAATCTCTGCTTGCTACATTATTAGAATGCAAGATGTTTTGTTTTCGTTGCACAGAAGAGGAGAAAAATGTCTTGAACAAAGTCGTCCACGAAAAAACAAAAAAAAAAGAAACTGATAATAAGGTGAAGATGAATGTTTAAAAAAATCAGATGTGTAGCTAAAGGAACAAATAAAAAAATTGTTTAAATATACTGAAATAAATACGTTAATACGATGTGAAAGATACCATTACGTAGGTGACAGAAGATGAAGGGATACGCCCATTAACGAAATCGAAAATCGTAACGAATACGGTGATCGTCCGAGCTAAAAAGAATAGATAAAGTGTTAAAATACATATTGGAAGGAATGGCATTTAAATAATTAAAAAAAAAAACGAATGATATTAGTAATATATTACGGATTTAAAAAAAATATGTAGGGAACTGAATAGATAAATAAAAAGATAAAAAAAAACTGGAGGAAAATACAAAAGTAAAACTAATTACTTAATTTTACCATAGTCGTATATATTATATTTTAATCATTAGGGAACCTTTAAAAGTTTCCAGTCCAAGTTGTTTACTAATAGTTTTAAGAAGAACATAGATTACTTTCCCTTTCGCACCAGTCCCAGGAAAATGAGAGAAATTCTTACATCTTTGTTTTTATATTTATAATTGTTTCTGTGTATTTAATTTGAGGCCATTTTTATCAAACGTCATCTCCATGTGCTGTATCCCTTTAGGACGTAAGCGATCGTAGCTTTCCAGGACTTTCAACAAACCTGTCTTTACGTTCAATCAAGCTCATTAAGGATGTCATACGCTGATCCCTTCTGTTCTTTACATTCAATCTTTCCTGTGAGTGTCATATTTTCCAATACCTTCCTCCTCTTTACGTATCCTAGTAATATCGACGGTCTCTTCCCGAGGATATGTATAAGTATTTGTTTTGTTTCAATTTTCTCTAAAATGTTCGTTCCAATATATCCTCATCATCCTTCTGTAGAACCAGGTTCTCGTTGGTTCAGATACTTTTTCATATTTGAAAAGATTGTACAGCACTCACAGCCATTAAGAAAGACATATATAAAGAAATAATGTATTACACTTTTCCTTTGCTTTCCTTTCAAATTGCATGTTTGGCTCGTCAAATAAACTAAATATCTTTGATGACCCATAGTCAAATTATATTCCTTAGATTCCACCAAGCGTTTACAAAATAAAAGTTTTACAAAGTAAATAGATAGTTTCTACCTTTAAAAACAATAGATGTATGCATTTAGGCTTAAATAGGTCACATGTTTTCATCAATAATGTAGGGAAAGTCTTGTGAAATAAGTTAGAACTTTGGTTTGTTTTTCAAATTTTCTGTTAATTCTTTAATTCTGTATGCAATAAATAAATTACCAAGACTAAGTTGAGTTAAGGATACAATTATATTACATCGGCTCATATAAAAACTTACAGAATATACACAACGTTTATGTGTAAAGATATGATCTGGATATGCGTTGAGTTGCAGTGAATATCGGCTCGAGACGAAAAAAAACGGAGAGCCGAGTTGGAATTTCGTTGCATTAACTTCCGTGAAAATACTCTGTGGAAAGCCATTAACAGGTCGCTTATTCCTACAGTTATGGGTTAAAGCGTAGAACAGTTTGTGTTCAATAGGCTTTGTTTTTCACCAGTCTAAACAGAAAATAATGCCACCTACTCCGGGAATATCGTCTGCCCAGTGACCTACGTCTCTTTAGGGAAATTATCACACAAGCAGGTACTCCGTATATCACTTGACTGACACTTATTATATCCATACTGTGCTATACTTTGGAGAAATGGAGATTAAATTATATCTATGGTCTAATGAAAGTGTTACTATCGTCCAACTTCTTCAGCTATAGAAGGAAACAGTTTTTACGCTTTGAATTCTCTTTCACACCTTATATTGTAAATTTAATTACGTAGTTAAAAAAATTATTCAGATTCCTTATGATTAGAGAACTGCAGGTTCCGGTTTCCAGATATTATCTTGGAAATCCGTGAAATAGTTTACGTGACTGTCTTCTTCACTTTTCCTGTGGGGGAATCATTTAGTATTCATTGTATAATAGCAGTTTTGATATAACCTCCAAAGTCAGATATTTTTTATGTCCTTTCAAAGAAAATTTCACTTTTCTGAATATTTACTTATCTTTTAAAAGACATCTTTCGTCATTTTAATTGTATTTTAATGCGCCTTCGTATTTCCATTGTCGATCGCTTCTCTTATAACAGAAACAAAACGGCTAAATTCATGCACTTGCCTCATTTTCACTTCTTAAATATTTGTTTTATTAAATGTAGTTCTTTAAAAAATGCACTGGGTAGGGTAACTGGGTGATTCTATCCTCAGTTGGTTCTACATGTTAAAACTAAGTTGTTGCGACAGAAAGAAATATTTCAAGACATAAAAAAAAATGTCTCAAAGTATCTTATATCAGTTACATTCAATCAGATAACGTAACGAAAATCTTAATTCAAGTCCAAATTGTGCAGGTCATCGATTTATCATGTTTCTGTACTGGTTATATTTTGAATGACTCGCTTAGTTTTTCTTTTTTTTTTCTTTTTTTCTTTCTTTTTTTCTCTAGGAACGATAAAATAAGTTTAAGGGAAGCTTAAAAGCCATAAGCTTTTATCAAACTTACTTCAAAGGCTAAAAGCAGCGATGAAACTTGCGTGTCTGAAATATATTTGTCAGATTTTATAGATCGAATCTTTGTATCGATCACTCATTAACCAATTTTGTTTTAGCCTCATAGTTTTTCATAAGAAATTAACGTGATGAACAAAAAAAATAAATTTAACCGTTGACACAGACAGATGTACATGTGTACATAGTACGTATGTGTGCTTATATATATATATATATATAGTGAATGAGAGAAAGAACTGTACAATGAATGCTGATGTTGAAGGAACATTGTTCTATGTATAATAACTGCTAAATATAAATATGTTAGTGTCCATATATATATATATATATATATATATATATATATATATATATATATATGTGTGTGTGTGTGCAAATGAATATAAATATGTATGTGTATATATATGTGCATATAAAATCAATCATTATTTTAAATTATAAGTTCTCTAGATTATATATATATATATATATATATATATATATATATATGTGTGTGTGTGTGTGTGTGTGTGTGTGTGTGTGTGTGTGTGTGTGTGTGTGTTAAATGCAAAAGGTATGCACTCAGACTGACAACAATACGGTCGAGATTTGATCCCGGCTGGGAAGCAAGTCGATTTTCCTTGAAGCGACTCCGACTGACACCAAATCAATCAAGCTTTAAACACGGTCAGAAGCAAGTGGATGTGTCTAGTCACACTGATAAGCTGTGATACAGCGAAACACTCTGTATGTGTATGACATATATATATATATATACATATATATTTATATAATATTTTTTTTATATTTTTATGAAAATTTTAATATAAACGTACATTTATTTGAAAATTTTCGGCATTTACAATCTTTTAGCCAAGAATTTTAATGTTTGTAATATGTCAATTCAATCGTTTTTCACATATTGTGACATGTAATTGAAAGCGGTCTCAGAAAAAAGTAGTATCACTCTGTTTAATATATCTATTTATTTTGTATATTCAGTAAATTGTAAGAGAAAATTCTAGACCAAGAGAACAGAAAAAGATTGTTTTTTTAAACAATCTAGATATTGTTTCAACAACCACAAAGAAAAATATAAAATCCTATGAAATTCTGCAATAAGAATCCTTCTTTTAATCGAAAAGATACATTATTGAGAATTATGGGAATTTTAACGATCGTTAGACTTGTTTATGTGCCGTTTTCTCTCAGAAGAAAGATTGTCATGTCTTCCAACAATTTCTTTTCCTTTGTTAGCTCTTAATATTTTGTTTTAATTTTGTTATCTTTCTATCTTGAGTTCCTGTATAAAATCCAAAAAGGAATCAGCAATATTTTTGGTAAAAATCTGGCATCACCGCTTCAGGCCCTTTCTCACCACTGTAATATTGTCTTCTTTGCCATTTTCTATAAATACGTGTTGTATATCGTCAAACAACAAACACGCATATATATAAAAATATAAGTTATATTTTTATTAATGACGATGAACCGTGTAGCATAGGGGACAGAATTGAGAGAGCGCGCCTCTAATGGGTTGACGGGAGTGTCGTCGTATCAGTTGTGTCTCTCTTCACCGGCCGATCTCTGTCGCTCCTCTCTACTGCTACTCTACTACTGGCGAATCCGTGCGCCGAGGTCTTTTTATAATCTCCAGAACCGGGACTTTTTCTTCCGGTTTTGCCTCGCCCACGCACGCCCACGTAATTCTCAGAGACACCTGTTCTGTTTGCCTCCGCTACTGCCGGAAATAAGGTCAAACAAGCATCCGTTCCTTTCAACGACCGGAAACACCCCTGCTTGCATCAGCCTTCCTCGGGTGGGGCCAGATTGTTATATTACATACGTTCCTGGCAATATTTTGGATGTTCTCTTTGCTATGTTACCTAAGCTATTCGAATTTAAGCACAGTACTAGACTGGAGAGCCGATTTCGAATTCCAGTTGAATTCTTTGTATTCACTTACGCACAAATACCCTTGGGAAAGGTATTTACCCGTCTCTTCCCTCCAGTTATGGGTTAAATAACAGGACAGATTAGGTTCTTTAGCCTTGGTCGGCAACCAGTCTGCCGCAGAAAGCAATGGCAACCTACTGCGGGTTAATCATCTGACCAGTCAGTCATGTCTCTTTCGAGACATGATCGCCCAAACGGGTATTACGTATGTCACTTAACTGACTGACTCGACTGGCAATGAAATCTCAGCAGTTTACTATGGTGGTGTCTAAATGTAACTGTAAATTATTCGATAACGTTTTTTTTTCTCGCATTTCACGCTCCTGGAACAACTTTCCGGCTCTATGCTTTCTAGCCAACTTTAGCCTGCCAAAATTAAAAAATAAAAGAAATCGCTATACCTTCTGATTCGTCTTCCACAGTTCTCACTCTTTAGCAATGTTCATGTTTCTAACTCTGTTCCACACACAGTAACGCCTTGCATCTCGTGGGCTTTACTAACTTGCTTGAGTTGAACACGAAATGAAAGAACACTTCCAACCCTTGTTCCCTTACACATTTCGTCAGCTCACTTAATATGTTAAGGATGTACGTTGTGGTGCAATGGATATCGACACGGAACGAGAAATTGGAGAACCGATTTCGAATTTCAGTTGATTTCCTTGCATTAACTTACGCACAAATACTCCTTGGAAAAGTATTAATCCGTCCCTTCATTCCAAATAAATAATAGAACAGACTGGGTTCTCTAATAAAACAGATTGGGTTCTATAATAGAACAGATTGGGTTCTATAGTCTTGGTTGGCAACCAGTCTACCGCAGAACACAATGGCAACCTACTGCAGGGATAATTCTCTGCCCAGTCATTCATGTCTCTTTTGAGACATGATCGCCTAAAGCATGAATTACATATGGGACTTAACTGACTGGGTTAAAAAATAGAACAGATTGGGTTCTATAATCTTGGTTGGCAACAAGTTTTCCGCAGAAGGCAATGGCAACCTAATGCGGGATAATACTCTGCCCAGTCATTCATGTCTCTTTTGATACATGATCGCCTAAAACGTGAATCACGTATGGGACTTAACTGACTGAATGAATATAATAGTTGAAAACATAATTAAGGCTTGTACTAGGCATAAAGTGGGGGATAATTTTTATATTGTTATGAAGTAATAAACTGATCCCCTCTTAATTACTACTTAATAATATAATACATCTCTTTCTCATCAAGCTATGAGTCAAATAAAAGAACAGATTGTTTTCTATAGCCTTGGCTGGCGACTAGTGTACCGCAGAAAGCAATTGCAACCTACTGAGGGATAATTCTCTGCCCAGTCATTCATCTCTATTTCGAGACATGATCGCCCAAAGCGTGAATCACGTATGGCACTTAACTGACTGAAGTATGTTATGCAATGTTGTTTATGTCCTTTATCCTAAAACCCGTACTGTAATTATCAGATTCATCAAATCGTCATTCCTCTTTATATGCTAAGAAATTCCATTGTCTCTTCCATGATATTAACTTTAAGTTTCCTTTTTGTTTGCATCTGTTATGAATAGCTTTGCAACGAGGCTGAAACAATATTTAATCCAAAAACAAAAAGAAACCTTGCTGAGAACATAATTACAAAAATCACCTAAATAAAATTAGGAGAGTTACAGTGTCTTGGATAACACTAAGTGTGTAGAATGATTAGATAATTACTTCATGTATGCAATTTCACGAAATAGGAATTACCAAATAGTTATAAGTGAAAAATATTACAGGAATTTATAACATATTTTTCATCATTAAAATATATTTATTTTAATAATATAATTCATAATATACTAATTGCTTGCAGTTATAAATAAACATGATAAAACTAAGAACAATTAGAAAATAGAAAATTGAATTTAAACCCTGCATTAAAATAAAGGATGCGAAGAGTTTTGGTGTATCAAAGATACATTTGTTTTTTTGTTTTTTTTTATCTCTGATGAAATATATAAAATTTTACTGGGATAAGATGTTTACCTTCGCATAAATAATGAACCCCGATTTTCTGGAGGAAACATATTAAGCAGTGTATCATAAAAGCAAATTTAGCGCAATTTGTTAAACAGAACTTCTAACGATTGGGTAGGTATATTTACCCAGTTAGTAATTGGAGTAGATAGACTAAACTATCGCCCGGTTCACACTCCACCCACTTCTATTGAACAGGTGAAGAGGCTCATCCCTTGTTTCCTGTTTTGGATGTGGTTTCCGGCTTTCACTTTTCCCATCTTTTCACTCTTTTCTTTCATTTTTTTTCCTCAATTGGAGTAGATAGACTAAACTATCGCCCGGTTCACACTCCACTCACGTCTATTGAAAAGGTGTAGAGACTCATCCCTTGTTCCCTGTTTAGGATGTGGTTTCCGGCTTTCTCTTTTCCCATCTTTTCACTCTTTTCTTTCATTTTTTTCCTCAATTTGAGTAGATAGAGTAAACTATCGCCCGGTTCACACTCCACCCAAGTCTATTGAACAGGTGCAGAGGCTCATCCCTTGTTCCCTGCTTAGGATGTGGTTCCTGGCTTTCTCTTTTCCAATCTTTTCATTCTTACGTAGCCCCCTGCGCTTCAGTGGCATTACCGCCTTGCTTGGGGTGATATGATTAAAAAAAAAACAAAAAAAAATAATGCAAATGACTGAATTTGAACCTACCGGAAAAGCAGTTGACACATATCCAAACAACAATTTTGAAGTAGGAATATTTTAAAAATGATCCCCCCTTGATGCCTAGTAAATGCCTTAATTATATTTTAAACTATTATATTCAGTCAGTCAATAATTTTTGTTGACTTTCTTAATCAATGAAACAACACCAAGCTATTTAATAACAATGTGACGCAAAGAAAATACAACGTCAAAATGTGGGAAAAATGATCCGACATGTCACGAAAATATAATGTATTATTTAGAAAGGAAAAATACAAACTTTTTACAGTATTTGTATTGGGGGAATTGTTTCCTCATCTTTATTGCCAAATGAACAACGTTTCAGCCTCGTTTCTCTCCGACCTTCTTCAGGTGTTTTACATTGAAATTTCGAAACAAAATCTTTGTATAGTCCATGGACACCTGATGATCCAGTAGTTAAAATCATTCGTTGAGTAATTCAAAAAGTGACTTGATTCAAAGAGTTGTGAGTTCAATATTTGACCACAACAGAAGAAACAACGAATTAGATAGTTGAGTTACTAAATGGAATTAACTTAAACTGAGATATCCATAAAAGGCATGGGACAGGGAACTAGAACAGTCACCCACGTGTACTATGTAATAGTTTCGCTTCGAAATCTAGCGTATATCACCTGGGGAATGTCAGAGAATACAGTGTCTGAAACATTGTTGATATGGCAATAAAGATGAAACCATTATCCTGAACGATGAAAATAATGTAAATATTTACATTGTCTCATCTCATAAATATAAACAATTGTCGGAGAATGCCGAAGCGTGGATTTTCTTGAGAATTTACACATTTGTACGATAAGCGTCTGCAAGTGTCCTTAACTGGGTTTTGTGTCGAGGTACTCTCGATAAATATCGAAAATCGATAATCGAAAAAATCTGGTTATAGAAGGAGTAGTCCGATTTTAATCAAATTTGATACACTCATAGAAAAAGACATAAAAAACGATATTCAGAAGTTTCTAGGTTGGGGTTCTTAAAATAGTGCAGAAAATCGATAATATATATATATATATATATATATATATATAAAAGTCAAGATGTTTGTGTGTGTGTCTGTTTATCTGCCTGCATGTTTGTATTTTTTCAGCCCTTTTATTTTAGTTTTTGCTTCTGGTTTGGCTCTTAATAGGTATAATTGTAGTTCTTAATCTCAGCCATAATACCACTTACTTGGAGGACTTATTTAGCATTCAAAATTCAGTTTACGACGAAAAAACTTATTTGATATCTATACCAGGAAATCAAAATTTGACTTACATCCATTCATTTTTCTTTCAGTGTACGGTTTCACTTCAAGTAGAAACAACTATTGCATTTTAGTCTTTTGTGCCAACGTCCAAGAATTCTGATCTCCAGGACCATGGATTAGTTTTAAAGGTTTCATTAGACCCGAGCAACGCCGGGCTGTACTACTAGTTATATAAAAATGTACTCTTGTACTTTTTTCTATATAAGTTTCATACTGTCTTGACACCAGTTTGGGGATTAATTATTTGCCCATAGCTGAGACAGTATCTGTTTCTGCCACCCAGTGTCAGGGTTAACATGGGAACAACATTTAGAGATAGCTCAATGCTAATCAGAAACTCACAATCGCAGTTCAATATGACGGGCGGTGTTTTCGTCATACCCATAACCAAAGATAAATACATTTAAAGCTCAAATGGGAGTGCAAAACAATTACACCAGAAGGGAAGTAAGAAAGAAAAAGCTATCAGAAGAGATATTACGGTTACATCCACTAACTTCAAAATACGTGATAATCTAGTCCTACGTTTAAATTGAGAAACCTGATAGGTGAACGAGGAGAGCTCAACGGTATAATTACCATGAATATATTCACAGAATAGGCGATATTAAGTCCAAGATTTCATGTTAGGACGAAATAACTTTTGTTTCTTTTTTTAAAGTCGAGCTGTCTTGTTAGGACCGATCACATTACAGATACTTCTTTGTAGTCTGTCAAAACAGAGATGAATATCAGGGGCGCCCGACAAGATATAACAACTGTATTCAATACACGGTCGAATGGTTGATCAGACGGGAAAAACTTCCTAGTTCTACGCAGTGACCCAGCCTTCTTTACAGTGGATATAGCTATTGATTCAATATAATGGTTCCTCTTGAGGCCGGAAATGAGGGTGAGGCTGAGGAGGCGCAGTGTATTGCTTTTAGCAAGACTCGCTTTATCTGTGCTTATGGCGGGTAGAAGAAACCGCTTGTGGTGGTTGACAGATAACAGTTTCGTTTCAGAAACTTTAAAATTTACAAGGCATTTCTTACCCTAGTCTGCCACTGAGTGGATGCCATTCTCTAGATCATCACCGATGTTATCTTTGGCCGCCTAGCCAGATTTCTTACTGAGGCGTAAGTAGATAGTTGTGTCATCAGCGTATATACCTACTTGGGATTTGATCACGTCGGGGAGATCATTTATAAATATCAGATAGAGCTCTTCGTGTGGTAGGATGTAGAAATATGCCCGTTCTAGACGTACTTCATTATGGGGTTTGATAGAAAAGATTGGATCAAACCAAGTAAGCGTCCAGTGATACCGTAGCTTGCGTAGAAGATACCCAGGGCAACAGCTCGACTTGGTTATAGTCGTTATCATGAAACCAGTAAACCTGGCAAAGCGGAAGCCAAACTGAGAATAGTTTATGGGCGGTGAAATGTTGAACTATTTCAGCATTGATGATAGCCTCGGACACTTTGTCGTAAATTTATACGAGGCTGATAGGATGATAATCCGATGGGTCCAAGTGTTGTTCTGGATTTTAAATTCATGAACCACAGAAGAGGACTTCCAGCAGGCAGGAATAAGGGAAGCAGAGTGGAAGTAATTATAGAGTTTAGAAATGACTGAGATATGGTTAACCAATTCCTAGATGATTAGTTTCTCCTAGTAATTTTGAAAAAAATACTTATTTTAATTCATTCAAAAGTCAATATTTCTATATATAAATTACTCGTATACCTGACGCAGTACAATCTTAGTTATATTTGATTACTTACCAGTGTGTTGCATATTTTTAATTATTTATATTTTTCATAATTTCACCGAAGGAAATAATACCAGAAGGATACAGAGAGTTACTGAGCCATATTGAAAATGAAAAGTATTTAAGGAAAGTGAAAAGAAAATAAGCGAGCAAGTTTATATGGCGATTGATGTTGCATTTAAATATTTGAATATTGTCTGAGTCAGGGAGGCACAAAAGAGGAATAAACTTCTATAGAAGAGAAGAGCGAGAATAGTAGCTATTAGGATATAATTGAAGGTTATATGTAAGTCGTTCAATAGTAAAGCAAACATATTAAACTGCTAAACTTGTGATTTCACTGAATTCATTACTATGCTACCTGCTTAGAATGTTCGTCCAATGTGTCGTGCTAGAAACGTTTTTCTCCGAAGAATTTATCTTACATATCTAAACGTCTATCATTGTTCGATGCTTATAATATTCATGCTATATATAGTCCAGTGATTCTGCTATATTTTTTATAATATCCAAGAAAAAATTAGCCATATTAGTGCTTCTAACATGGCGTTTCACCTTCTTTATTATTTTTCCACATGTTGCATTCTTGTGCATTTATTGAACATATTTTTATGATACATGTTTTGATGAGTTCTTCTTTATGATCACTAGACTTTATGGAATTTATACTTTGAGATGTTTTAAGATAAGAGGGGCAATAAATTAAATTGTCTTATTAGACGCAGCGACCGGAAAGTGTTTGCTATTATGAATTTTATCACAGTACCTGACTGGCAACAAGGTATCTGTATAAGAAAAAATACTTTGAGATGTTTTACGATAAGAGGGGCAATAAATTAAATTGTCTTATTAGACGCGGCGACCGGAAAGTGTTTGCTATTATGAATTTTATCACAGTACCTGACTAGAAACAACGTATATTTATAAGGAAAATACTTTGAGATGTTTTACGATAAGAGGGGCAATAAATTAAATTGTCTTATTAGACGCGGCGACCGGAAAGTGTTTGCTATTATGAATTTTATCACAGTACCTGACTAGAAACAACGTATATTTATAAGGAAAATACTTTGAGATGTTTTACGATAAGAGGGGCAATAAATTAAATTGTCTTATTAGACGCGGCGACCGGAAAGTGTTTGCTATTATGAATTTTATCACAGTACCTGACTAGAAACAACGTATATTTATAAGGAAAATACTTTGAGATGTTTTACGATAAGAGGGGCAATAAATTAAATTGTCTTATTAGACGCGGCGACGGGAAAGTGTTTGCTATTATGAATTTTATCACAGTACCTGACTAGAAACAACGTATATTTATAAGGAAAATACTTTGAGATGTTTTAAGATAAGAGGGGCAATAAATTAATTTGTCTTATTATACGCGGCGACCGGAAAGTGTTTGCTATTATGAATTTTATCACAGTACCTCACTGGCAACAAGGTATCTGTATAAGAAAAAATACATTGAGATGTTTTACGATAAGAGGGGCAATAAATTAAATTGTCTTATTAGACGCGGCGACCGGAAAGTGTTTGCTATTATGAATTTTATCACAGTACCTGACTAGAAACAACGTATATTTATAAGGAAAATACTTTGAGATGTTTTACGATAAGAGGGGCAATAAATTAAATTGTCTTATTAGACGCGGCGACCGGAAAGTGTTTGCTATTATGAATTTTATCACAGTACCTGACTAGAAACAACGTATATTTATAAGGAAAATACTTTGAGATGTTTTACGATAAGAGGGGCAATAAATTAAATTGTCTTATTAGACGCGTCGACCGGAAAGTGTTTGCTATTATGAATTTTATCACAGTACCTGACTAGAAACAACGTATATTTATAAGGAAAATACTTTGAGATGTTTTACGATAAGAGGGGCAATAAATTAAATTGTCTTATTAGACGCGGCGACCTGAAAGTGTTTGCTATTATGAATTTTATCACAGTACCTGACTAGAAACAACGTATATTTATAAGGAAAATACTTTGAGATGTTTTACGATAAGAGGGGCAATAAATTAAATTGTCTTATTAGACGCAGCGACCGGAAAGTGTTTGCTATTATGAATTTTATCACAGTACCTGACTAGAAACAACGTATATTTATAAGGAAAATACTTTGAGATGTTTTACGATAAGAGGGGCAATAAATTAATTTGTCTTATTAGACGCGGCGACCGGAAAGTGTTTGCTATTATGAATTTTATCACAGTACCTGACTGGCAACAAGGTATCTGTATAAGAAAAATACTTTGAGATGTTTTAAGATAAGAGGGGCAATAAATTAATTTGTCTTATTAGACGCGGCGACCGGAAAGTGTTTGCTATTATGAATTTTATCACAGTACCTGACTGGCAACAAGGTATCTGTATAAGCAAAATACTTTGAGATGTTTTACGATAAGAGGGGCAATAAATTAAATTGTCTTATTAGACGCGGCGACCGGAAAGTGTTTGCTATTATGAATTTTATCACAGTACATGACTAGAAACAACGTATATTTATAAGGAAAATACTTTGAGATGTTTTACGATAAGAGGGGCAATAACTTAAATTGTCTTATTAGACGCGGCGACCGGAAAGTGTTTGCTATTATGAATTTTATCACAGTACCTGACTAGAAACAACGTATATTTATAAGGAAAATACTTTGTGATGTTTTACGATAAGAGGGGCAATAAATTAAATTGTCTTATTAGACGCGGCGACCGGAAAGTGTTTGCTATTATGAATTTTATCACAGTACCTGACTAGAAACAACGTATATTTATAAGGAAAATACTTTGAGATGTTTTACGATAAGAGGGGCAATAAATTAATTTGTCTTATTAGACGCGGCGACCGGAAAGTGTTTGCTATTATGAATTTTATCACAGTACCTGACTGGCAACAAGGTATCTGTATAAGCAAAATACTTTGAGATGTTTTACGATACGAGGGGCAATAAATTAAATTGTCTTATTAGACGCGGCGACCGGAAAGTGTTTGCTATTATGAATTTTATCAGAGTACCTGACTGGCAACAAGGTATCTGTATAAGGAAACTACTTTCAAATGTTTTAAGATAAGAGGGGCAATAAATTAAATTGTCTTATTAGACGCAGCGACCGGAAAGTGTTTGCTATTATGAATTTTATCACAGTACCTCACTGGCAACAAGGTATCTGTATAAGAAAAAATACATTGAGATGTTTTACGATAAGAGGGGCAATAAATTAAATTGTCTTATTAGACGCGGCGACCGGAAAGTGTTTGCTATTATGAATTTTATCACAGTACCTGACTAGAAACAACGTATATTTATAAGGAAAATACTTTGAGATGTTTTACGATAAGAGGGGCAATAAATTAAATTGTCTTATTAGACGCGTCGACCGGAAAGTGTTTGCTATTATGAATTTTATCACAGTACCTGACTAGAAACAACGTATATTTATAAGGAAAATACTTTGAGATGTTTTACGATAAGAGGGGCAATAAATTAAATTGTCTTATTAGACGCGGCGACCTGAAAGTGTTTGCTATTATGAATTTTATCACAGTACCTGACTAGAAACAACGTATATTTATAAGGAAAATACTTTGAGATGTTTTACGATAAGAGGGGCAATAAATTAAATTGTCTTATTAGACGCAGCGACCGGAAAGTGTTTGCTATTATGAATTTTATCACAGTACCTGACTAGAAACAACGTATATTTATAAGGAAAATACTTTGAGATGTTTTACGATAAGAGGGGCAATAAATTAATTTGTCTTATTAGACGCGGCGACCGGAAAGTGTTTGCTATTATGAATTTTATCACAGTACCTGACTGGCAACAAGGTATCTGTATAAGAAAAATACTTTGAGATGTTTTAAGATAAGAGGGGCAATAAATTAATTTGTCTTATTAGACGCGGCGACCGGAAAGTGTTTGCTATTATGAATTTTATCACAGTACCTGACTGGCAACAAGGTATCTGTATAAGCAAAATACTTTGAGATGTTTTACGATAAGAGGGGCAATAAATTAAATTGTCTTATTAGACGCGGCGACCGGAAAGTGTTTGCTATTATGAATTTTATCACAGTACCTGACTAGAAACAACGTATATTTATAAGGAAAATACTTTGAGATGTTTTACGATAAGAGGGGCAATAACTTAAATTGTCTTATTAGACGCGGCGACCGGAAAGTGTTTGCTATTATGAATTTTATCACAGTACCTGACTAGAAACAACGTATATTTATAAGGAAAATACTTTGTGATGTTTTACGATAAGAGGGGCAATAAATTAAATTGTCTTATTAGACGCGGCGACCGGAAAGTGTTTGCTATTATGAATTTTATCACAGTACCTGACTAGAAACAACGTATATTTATAAGGAAAATACTTTGAGATGTTTTACGATAAGAGGGGCAATAAATTAATTTGTCTTATTAGACGCGGCGACCGGAAAGTGTTTGCTATTATGAATTTTATCACAGTACCTGACTGGCAACAAGGTATCTGTATAAGCAAAATACTTTGAGATGTTTTACGATACGAGGGGCAATAAATTAAATTGTCTTATTAGACGCGGCGACCGGAAAGTGTTTGCTATTATGAATTTTATCAGAGTACCTGACTGGCAACAAGGTATCTGTATAAGGAAACTACTTTCAAATGTTTTAAGATAAGAGGGTCAATAAATTAAATTGTCTTATTAGACGCAGCGACCGGAAAGTGTTTGCTATTATGAATTTTATCACAGTACCTGACTGGCAACAAGGTATCTGTATAAGAAAAAATACTTTGAGATGTTTTAAGATAAGAGGGGCAATAAATTAAATTGTCTTATTAGACGCGGCGACCGGAAAGTGTTTGCTATTATGAATTTTATCACAGTACCTGACTAGAAACAACGTATATTTATAAGGAAAATACTTTGTGATGTTTTACGATAAGAGGGGCAATAAATTAAATTGTCTTATTAGACGCGGCGACCGGAAAGTGTTTGCTATTATGAATTTTATCACAGTACCTGACTAGAAACAACGTATATTTATAAGGAAAATACTTTGAGATGTTTTACGATAAGAGGGGCAATAAATTAAATTGTCTTATTAGACGCGGCGACCGGAAAGTGTTTGCGATTATGAATTTTATCACAGTACCTGACTGGCAACAAGGTATCTGTATAAGAAAAAATACTTTGAGATGTTTTAAGATAAGAGGGGCAATAAATTAATTTGTCTTATTAGACGCGGCGACCGGAAAGTGTTTGCTATTATGAATTTTATCACAGTACCTGACTGGCAACAAGGTATCTGTATAAGCAAAATACTTTGAGATGTTTTACGATAAGAGGGGCAATAAATTAAATTGTCTTATTAGACGCGGCGACCGGAAAGTGTTTGCTATTATGAATTTTATCACAGTACCTGACTGGCAACAAGGTATCTGTATAAGGAAACTACTTTCAGATGTTTTAAGATAAGAGGGGCAATAAATTAAATTGTCTTATTAGAGGCGGCGACCGGAAAGTGTTTGCTATTATGAATTTTATCACAGTACCTGACTGGCAACAAGGTATCTGTATAAGAAAAAATACTTTGAGATGTTTTAAGATAAGAGGGGCAATAAATTAATTTGTCTTATTAGACGCGGCGACCGGAAAGTGTTTGCTATTATGAATTTTATCACAGTACCTGACTGGCAACAAGGTATCTGTATAAGCAAAATACTTTGAGATGTTTTACGATAAGAGGGGCAATAAATTAAATTGTCTTATTAGACGCGGCGACCGGAAAGTGTTTGCTATTATGAATTTTATCACAGTACCTGACTGGCAACAAGGTATCTGTATAAGGAAACTACTTTCAGATGTTTTAAGATAAGAGGGGCAATAAATTAAATTGTCTTATTAGACGCAGCGACCGGAAAGTGTTTGCTATTATGAATTTTATCACAGTACCTAACTGGCAACAAGGTATCTGTATAAGAAAAAATACTTTGAGATGTTTTAAGATAAGAGGGGCAATAAATTAATTTGTCTTATTAGACGCGGCGACCGGAAAGTGTTTGCTATTATGAATTTTATCACAGTACCTGACTGGCAACAAGGTATCTGTATAAGGAAACTACTTTCAGATGTTTTAAGATAAGAGGGGCAATAAATTAAATTGTCTTATTAGACGCAGCGACCGGAAAGTGTTTGCTATTATGAATTTTATCACAGTACCTGACTGGCAACAAGGTATCTGTATAAGAAAAAATACTTTGAGATGTTTTAAGATAAGAGGGGCAATAAATTAATTTGTCTTATTAGACGCGGCGACCGGAAAGTGTTTGCTATTATGAATTTTATCACAGTACCTGACTGGCAACAAGGTATCTGTATAAGCAAAATACTTTGAGATGTTTTACGATAAGAGGGGGCAATAAATTAAATTGTCTTATTAGACGCGGCGACCGGAAAGTGTTTGCTATTATGAATTTTATCACAGTACCTGACTGGCAACAAGGTATCTGTATAAGGAAACTACTTTCAGATGTTTTAAGATAAGAGGGGCAATAAATTAAATTGTCTTATTAGACGCGTCGACCGGAAAGTGTTTGCTATTATGAATTTTATCACAGTACCTAACTGGCAACAAGGTATCTGTATAAGAAAAAATACTTTGAGATGTTTTATGATAAGAGGGGCAATAAATTAATTTGTCTTATTAGACGCGGCGACCGGAAAGTGTTTGCTATTATGAATTTTATCACAGTACCTGACTGGCAACAAGGTATCTGTATAAGCAAAATACTTTGAGATGTTTTACGATAAGAGGGGCAATAAATTAAATTGTCTTATTAGACGCGGCGACCGGAAAGTGTTTGCTATTATGAATTTTATCACAGTACCTGACTGGCAACAAGGTATCTGTATAAGGAAACTACTTTCAGATGTTTTAAGATAAGAGGGGCAATAAATTAAATTGTCTTATTAGAGGCGGCGACCGGAAAGTGTTTGCTATTATGAATTTTATCACAGTACCTGACTGGCAACAAGGTATCTGTATAAGAAAAAATACTTTGAGATGTTTTAAGATAAGAGGGGCAATAAATTAATTTGTCTTATTAGACGCGGCGACCGGAAAGTGTTTGCTATTATGAATTTTATCACAGTACCTGACTGGCAACAAGGTATCTGTATAAGCAAAATACTTTGAGATGTTTTACGATAAGAGGGGCAATAAATTAAATTGTCTTATTAGACGCGGCGACCGGAAAGTGTTTGCTATTATGAATTTTATCACAGTACCTGACTGGCAACAAGGTATCTGTATAAGGAAACTACTTTCAGATGTTTTAAGATAAGAGGGGCAATAAATTAAATTGTCTTATTAGACGCAGCGACCGGAAAGTGTTTGCTATTATGAATTTTATCACAGTACCTAACTGGCAACAAGGTATCTGTATAAGAAAAAATACTTTGAGATGTTTTAAGATAAGAGGGGCAATAAATTAATTTGTCTTATTAGACGCGGCGACCGGAAAGTGTTTGCTATTATGAATTTTATCACAGTACCTGACTGGCAACAAGGTATCTGTATAAGGAAACTACTTTCAGATGTTTTAAGATAAGAGGGGCAATAAATTAAATTGTCTTATTAGACGCAGCGACCGGAAAGTGTTTGCTATTATGAATTTTATCACAGTACCTGACTGGCAACAAGGTATCTGTATAAGAAAAAATACTTTGAGATGTTTTAAGATAAGAGGGGCAATAAATTAATTTGTCTTATTAGACGCGGCGACCGGAAAGTGTTTGCTATTATGAATTTTATCACAGTACCTGACTGGCAACAAGGTATCTGTATAAGCAAAATACTTTGAGATGTTTTACGATAAGAGGGGGCAATAAATTAAATTGTCTTATTAGACGCGGCGACCGGAAAGTGTTTGCTATTATGAATTTTATCACAGTACCTGACTGGCAACAAGGTATCTGTATAAGGAAACTACTTTCAGATGTTTTAAGATAATAGGGGCAATAAATTAAATTGTCTTATTAGACGCAGCGACCGGAAAGTGTTTGCTATTATGAATTTTATCACAGTACCTAACTGGCAACAAGGTATCTGTATAAGAAAAAATACTTTGAGATGTTTTATGATAAGAGGGGCAATAAATTAATTTGTCTTATTAGACGCGGCGACCGGAAAGTGTTTGCTATTATGAATTTTATCACAGTACCTGACTAGAAACAACGTATATTTATAAGGAAAATACTTTGAGATGTTTTACGATAAGAGGGGCAATAAATTAAATTGTCTTATTAGACGCGGCGACCGGAAAGTGTTTGCTATTATGAATTTTATCACAGTACCTGACTAGGAACAACGTATATTTATAAGGAATATACTTTGAGATGTTTTACGATAAGAGGGGCAATAAATTAAAGTGTCTTATTAGACGCGGCGACCGGAAAGTGTTTGCTATTATGAATTTTATCACAGTACCTCACTGGCAACAAGGTATCTGTATAAGGAAACTACTTTCAGATGTTTTAAGATAAGAGGGGCAATAAATTAAATTGTCTTATTAGACGAAGCGACCGGAAAGTGTTTGCTATTATGAATTTTATCACAGTACCTGACTGGCAACAAGGTATCTGTATAAGAAAAAATACTTTGAGATGTTTTAAGATAAGAGGGGCAATAAATTAATTTGTCTTATTAGACGCGGCGACCGGAAAGTGTTTGCTATTATGAATGTTATCACAGTACCTGACGAGAAACAACGTATATTTATAAGGAAAATACTTTGAGATGTTTTACGATAAGAGGGGCAATAAATTAAATTGTCTTATTAGACGCGGCGACCGGAAAGTGTTTGCTATTATGAATTTTATCACAGTACCTGACTGGCAACAAGGTATCTGTATAAGGAAAGTACTTTCAGATGTTTTAAGATAAGAGGGGCAATAAATTAAATTGTCTTATTAGACGCAGCGACCGGAAAGTGTTTGCTATTATGAATTTTATCACAGTACCTGACTGGCAACAAGGTATCTGTATAAGAAAAAATACTTTGAGATGTTTTAAGATAAGAGGGGCAATAAATTAATTTGTCTTATTAGACGCGGCGACCGGAAAGTGTTTGCTATTATGAATTTTATCACAGTACCTGACTGGCAACAAGGTATCTGTATAAGCAAAATACTTTGAGATGTTTTACGATAAGAGGGGCAATAAATTAATTTGTCTTATTAGACGCGGCGACCGGAAAGTGTTTGCTATTATGAATTTTATCACAGTACCTGACTGGCAACAAGGTATCTGTATAAGGAAACTACTTTCAGATGTTTTAAGATAAGAGGGGCAATAAATTAAATTGTCTTATTAGACGCAGCGACCGGAAAGTGTTTGCTATTATGAATTTTATCACAGTACCTGACTGGCAACAAGTTATCTGTATAAGAAAAAATACTTTGAGATGTTTTAAGATAAGAGGGGCAATAAATTAATTTGTCTTATTAGACGCGGCGACCGGAAAGTGTTTGCTATTATGAATTTTATCACAGTACCTGACTAGAAACAACGTATATTTATAAGGAAAATACTTTGAGATGTTTTACGATAAGAGGGTCAATAAATTAAATTGTCTTATTAGACGCGGCGACCGGAAAGTGTTTGCTATTATGAATTTTATCACAGTACCTGACTGGCAACAAGGTATTTGTATAAGAAAAAATACTTTGAGATGTTTTAAGATAAGAGGGGCAATAAATTAATTTGTCTTATTAGACGCGGCGACCGGAAAGTGTTTGCTATTATGAATTTGATCACAGTACCTGACTGGCAACAAGGTATCTGTATAAGCAAAATACTTTGAGATGTTTTACGATAAGAGGGGCAATAAATTAAATTGTCTTATTAGACGCGGCGACCGGAAAGTGTTTGCTATTATGAATTTTATCACAGTACCTCACTGGCAACAAGGTATCTGTATAAGGAAACTACTTTCAGATGTTTTAAGATAAGAGGGGCAATAAATTAAATTGTCTTATTAGACGCAGCGACCGGAAAGTGTTTGCTATTATGAATTTTATCACAGTACCTGACTGGCAACAAGGTATCTGTATAAGAAAAAATACTTTGATATGTTTTAAGATAAGAGGGGCAATAAATTAATTTGTCTTATTAGACGCGGCGACCGGAAAGTGTTTGCTATTATGAATTTTATCACAGTACCTGACTGGCAACAAGGTATCTGTATAAGCAAAATACTTTGAGATGTTTTACGATAAGAGGGGGCAATAAATTAAATTGTCTTATTAGACGCGGCGACCGGAAAGTGTTTGCTATTATGAATTTTATCACAGTACCTGACTGGCAACAAGGTATCTGTATAAGGAAACTACTTTCAGATGTTTTAAGATAAGAGGGGCAATAAATTAAATTGTCTTATTAGACGCAGCGACCGGAAAGTGTTTGCTATTATGAATTTTATCACAGTACCTAACTGGCAACAAGGTATCTGTATAAGAAAAAATACTTTGAGATGTTTTATGATAAGAGGGGCAATAAATTAATTTGTCTTATTAGACGCGGCGACCGGAAAGTGTTTGCTATTATGAATTTTATCACAGTACCTGACTAGAAACAACGTATATTTATAAGGAAAATACTTTGAGATGTTTTACGATAAGAGGGGCAATAAATTAATTTGTCTTATTAGACGCGGCGACCGGAAAGTGTTTGCTATTATGAATTTTATCACAGTACCTGACTAGGAACAACGTATATTTATAAGGAATATACTTTGAGATGTTTTACGATAAGAGGGGCAATAAATTAAAGTGTCTTATTAGACGCGGCGACCGGAAAGTGTTTGCTATTATGAATTTTATCACAGTACCTCACTGGCAACAAGGTATCTGTATAAGGAAACTACTTTCAGATGTTTTAAGATAAGAGGGGCAATAAATTAAATTGTCTTATTAGACGCAGCGACCGGAAAGTGTTTGCTATTATGAATTTTATCACAGTACCTGACTGGCAACAAGGTATCTGTATAAGAAAAAATACTTTGAGATGTTTTAAGATAAGAGGGGCAATAAATTAATTTGTCTTATTAGACGCGGCGACCGGAAAGTGTTTGCTATTATGAATTTTATCACAGTACCTGACGAGAAACAACGTATATTTATAAGGAAAATACTTTGAGATGTTTTACGATAAGAGGGGCAATAAATTAAATTGTCTTATTAGACGCGGCGACCGGAAAGTGTTTGCTATTATGAATTTTATCACAGTACCTGACTGGCAACAAGGTATCTGTATAAGGAAAGTACTTTCAGATGTTTTAAGATAAGAGGGGCAATAAATTAAATTGTCTTATTAGACGCAGCGACCGGAAAGTGTTTGCTATTATGAATTTTATCACAGTACCTGACTGGCAACAAGGTATCTGTATAAGAAAAAATACTTTGAGATGTTTTAAGATAAGAGGGGCAATAAATTAATTTGTCTTATTAGACGCGGCGACCGGAAAGTGTTTGCTATTATGAATTTTATCACAGTACCTGACTGGCAACAAGGTATCTGTATAAGCAAAATACTTTGAGATGTTTTACGATAAGAGGGTCAATAAATTAAATTGTCTTATTAGACGCGGCGACCGGAAAGTGTTTGCTATTATGAATTTTATCACAGTACCTGACTGGCAACAAGGTATCTGTATAAGGAAACTACTTTCAGATGTTTTAAGATAAGAGGGGCAATAAATTAAATTGTCTTATTAGACGCAGCGACCGGAAAGTGTTTGCTATTATGAATTTTATCACAGTACCTGACTGGCAACAAGTTATCTGTATAAGAAAAAATACTTTGAGATGTTTTAAGATAAGAGGGGCAATAAATTAATTTGTCTTATTAGACGCGGCGACCGGAAAGTGTTTGCTATTATGAATTTTATCACAGTACCTGACTAGAAACAACGTATATTTATAAGGAAAATACTTTGAGATGTTTTACGATAAGAGGGGCAATAAATTAAATTGTCTTATTAGACGCGGCGACCGGAAAGTGTTTGCTATTATGAATTTTATCACAGTACCTGACTGGCAACAAGGTATTTGTATAAGAAAAAATACTTTGAGATGTTTTAAGATAAGAGGGGCAATAAATTAATTTGTCTTATTAGACGCGGCGACCGGAAAGTGTTTGCTATTATGAATTTGATCACAGTACCTGACTGGCAACAAGGTATCTGTATAAGCAAAATACTTTGAGATGTTTTACGATAAGAGGGGCAATAAATTAAATTGTCTTATTAGACGCGGCGACCGGAAAGTGTTTGCTATTATGAATTTTATCACAGTACCTCACTGGCAACAAGGTATCTGTATAAGGAAACTACTTTCAGATGTTTTAAGATAAGAGGGGCAATAAATTAAATTGTCTTATTAGACGCAGCGACCGGAAAGTGTTTGCTATTATGAATTTTATCACAGTACCTGACTGGCAACAAGGTATCTGTATAAGAAAAAATACTTTGAGATGTTTTAAGATAAGAGGGGCAATAAATTAATTTGTCTTATTAGACGCGGCGACCGGAATGTGTTTGCTATTATGAATTTTATCACAGTACCTGACTAGGAACAACGTATATTTATAAGGAAAATACTTTGAGATGTTTTACGATAAGAGGGGCAATAAATTAAATTGTCTTATTAGACGCGACGACCGGAAAGTGTTTGCTATTATGAATTTTATCACAGTACCTGACTAGGAACAACGTATATTTATAAGGAAAATACTTTGAGATGTTTTACGATAAGAGGGGCAATAAATTAAATTGTCTTATTAGACGCGGCGACCGGAAAGTGTTTGCTATTATGAATTTTATCACAGTACCTGACTGGCAACAAGGTATCTGTATAAGAAAAAATACTTTGAGATGTTTTAAGATAAGAGGGGCAATAAATTAATTTGTCTTATTAGATAGACGCGGCGACCGGAAAGTGTTTGCTATTATGAATTTTATCACAGTACCTGACTGGCAACAAGGTATCTGTATAAGCAAAATACTTTGAGATGTTTTACGATAAGAGGGGCAATAAATTAAATTGTCTTATTAGACGCGGCGACCGGAAAGTGTTTGCTATTATGAATTTTATCACAGTACCTGACTGCCAACAAGGTATCTGTATAAGGAAACTACTTTCAGATGTTTTAAGATAAGAGGGGCAATAAATTAAATTGTCTTATTAGACGCAGCGACCGGAAAGTGTTTGCTATTATGAATTTTATCACAGTACCTGACTGGCAACAAGGTATCTGTATAAGAAAAAATACTTTGAGATGTTTTAAGATAAGAGGGGCAATAAATTAATTTGTCTTATTAGACGCGGCGACCGGAAAGTGTTTGCTATTATGAATTTTATCACAGTACCTGACTGGCAACAAGGTATCTGTATAAGCAAAATACTTTGAGATGTTTTACGATAAGAGGGGCAATAAATTAAATTGTCTTATTAGACGCGGCGACCGGAAATTGTTTGCTATTATGAATTTTATCACAGTACCTGACTGGCAACAAGGTATCTGTATAAGGAAACTACTTTCAGATGTTTTAAGATAAGAGGGGCAATAAATTAAATTGTCTTATTAGACGCAGCGACCGGAAAGTGTTTGCTATTATGAATTTTATCACAGTACCTGACTGGCAACAAGGTATCTGTATAAGAAAAAATACTTTGAGATGTTTTAAGATAAGAGGGGCAATAAATTAATTTGTCTTATTAGACGCGGCGACCGGAAAGTGTTTGCTATTATGAATTTTATCACAGTACCTGACGAGAAACAACGTATATTTATAAGGAAAATACTTTGAGATGTTTTACGATAAGAGGGGCAATAAATTAAATTGTCTTATTAGACGCGGCGACCGGAAAGTGTTTGCTATTATGAATTTTATCACAGTACCTGACTGGCAACAAGGTATCTGTATAAGGAAAGTACTTTCAGATGTTTTATGATAAGAGGGGCAATAAATTAAATTGTCTTATTAGACGCAGCGACCGGAAAGTGTTTGCTATTATGAATTTTATCACAGTACCTGACTGGCAACAAGGTATCTGTATAAGAAAAAATACTTTGAGATGTTTTAAGATAAGAGGGGCAATAAATTAATTTGTCTTATTAGACGCGGCGACCGGAAAGTGTTTGCTATTATGAATTTTATCACAGTACCTGACTGGCAACAAGGTATCTGTATAAGCAAAATACTTTGAGATGTTTTACGATAAGAGGGGCAATAAATTAAATTGTCTTATTAGACGCGTCGACCGGAAAGTGTTTGCTATTATGAATTTTATCACAGTACCTGACTGGCAACAAGGTATCTGTATAAGCAAAATACTTTGAGATGTTTTAAGATAAGAGGGGCAATAAATTAAATTGTGTTATTAGACGCGACGACCGGAAAGTGTTTGCTATATATATATATATATATATATATATATATATATAATATTTCATTTGTAAACTACTTATTACATAATATAGGTTTCTACCACGTGGTTTATTCAAGCAAACAAAAAGTAAGTTACTTTATTCACAAACAAAAATGAATTACCGAATGAAAGAACAGAATCTATGACTAAGTGAAAGCATACCACATAATATTTATTAGTTTCAGCCAACCATGGATGGTAACGTCATAATTTACTCTAATTTAAAAAAATTACGTGAGCATTCAAAAAATTCCCGTTATGTGAAATTTCTTAAAAACAAAAACAGTGAAATCACTTATTGCACATCGCGTGAAAGCATCATTTGGTAGAAAAATGGGTCGTGCATTAACCCGTTTACAAATGAAAAATACTCAAAAGCTCTACTATATAATTGTATTGAACACTTTTTATTACAACTGTGTACTGTCTAATTTAATTTTATTATGACCAAAACTAGGCAATTAAATAATCAATATATATATGTGTGTGTGTGTGTGTGTGTGTTGCATTCTTGTACATATTTTTATGATACTTGTTTTGATGAGTTCTTCCCTATGATCATTAGACTTTATGAATTTTATCACAGTACTTAACTGGCAACAACGTATCTTCAACTTACGTTTGAGTTGTCTAGATGTAACCTTAAGTTCTGTGCTAACATTTTCTTTTCTCGAAATTCACGCCTGTGGAACACATTTTCGGCTTGAGGCTTTACGATCAACTTTTGTTATATAACGCCTCTGCTGCTGCTGCTGTTGCCACTACTGCTGCTGGAAATACCAATCGTCTTGGCCGGCAACCGAAGAGCACAGAACACGTATATATAAAAATATAAGCTTATATTTTTATTATTCGTCGATGTGGATGATATTTAAAGAGAATCACGTACATACGAGGGAGTTGACTAACGAGAATTGTCTTTTTTCTCACTTCTTTTTTTCTGCATCCTCTCGGTGTTCTTCACTTTTTCAGGAAAATCCCCGAACATATATAAGCGTGAAGTTTCCAAGTATTTTTTGCCTTCTTGAAATTTTGGCTGAATTGTGTCATCTCTGTCTAGGCATATCTGTCAATCATTTTCGCTGATTATTGCCCATGAAAGCTGCTGACAATTATGCGTTCTGTCCGTCTTGTTTATAATTACTGCTTTCTGTCAGACCTGCACTTGATGTCAATAATATTTCTGTGGGTTACAGAAATTTATTGCACTTTGATCTTCAGTTTGATGATCAGTTATATAAATAACAATTTTCTTTATCTTCATCTAATAAAGTAATTTACTTTTTCCATGAATTTTGTCTCTGAACCACATGCTCTGCATATTTAAGTTGACTTCAATTCTGATAACCTTTTTTGCGACAGGTACTGCTCTGTTCAATTTAGTAAAACATTTAATAACACAATATTACATTTTGTGTATTGTGTCTTAATAGCTTTACTGCCTTGCTTAAGTTGAATTCGATTCAAGAAAAAGAAGAATTTGCATAATTTCATGTGGTGGTGTGCGTGTGTGTCTGAGGAATGCGTGAGAAAACAAAGCGATTAGAGACGAGAAAATCATCTTTTACATTCATAAAATTCCTTATCGGTGATTTTTTTTTTTTTTTTTTTTTGCAGTGGGTCTTATCATATTTCTATTTTGAGGCTTTTAAATTGATGTTCTCTTTTATTTATCTGTGCTATTTTCAGAAATATATTCAAATGTAGGAGAGAAAATATAACCGTTTTTTCTTTCCTGTGTCGGTAAAGGAAGTTCTCTTCCAACTGCTCGATATCATCTCTTGGTTATCAGGGGTTTTTTTCCGTGAGCCTCGAATTACATTCAAGGACCTCCATCGACACAATATGGCCGGAAAGCACTGGCGAATTAACTTTACTCCGTGCACACAAATGTTGACTCCGCACACAAACTAACATGTTTACGTTATTTGCTACTAAGCATCTACAATTATGGAATAATTCATGGAGAGATCCTATCGTTACAAGAAAACTTGGACGGGGAAAATTAGCGACAAAGTACATTATGTGTCTGCTTGTTTTATATAGGGTGGCGCGCACTAAAATAAGCCTTATCTCAGAAAAAAGGAAACGGGCAGGCACGAGACATTAGAATGGCCCCTGGGTTCAGCAATTATCTCATGGCACCATATTGGATATTGACATTCTTTTCCTCTGAATCGTCCTTGACGTTCACCTGATTCTGATAACCATTCGACTTGCCTGTCAGCAGGCATCTTCTGAATATTATTAGGATTGTATCATACATATAGACGGCTATGAGTGCTTCTAGGATATATCACACTAACCGAAAGAAAAGTGGAGATGATGAGACGACGGGGAAAAATCTTTTATACGACACGTTTTATCAATGTGACATGGATACATTTTGTCGTCTCCAGGTTGGAATAAACGGCACAACTCTGTATAAGGAAAATACTTTGAGATGTTTGACGATAAGAGGGGCAATAAATTAAATTGCCTTATTAGCAGAAAGTTTTTGCTATATATATATATATATATATATATATATATATATATATATATATTCAAATGTTCTAAAATATAATTGTATTGAACACTTTTTCTTACAACTGGTCTAATTTTATTATGACTAAAACTAAACAATTAAATAATCAATATATATATATATATATATATATGTGTGTGTGTATGTATATATATGTGTATGTATGTGTGTGTGTATGTGCGTATATATATATATGTATATTTCATTTGTAAACTAGTTATTACATAACATAGGTTTCTACCACGTGGTGTATTCAAGCAAACAAAAAGTAAATTAATTTATTCACACACAAAAAAAAAATGAATTACCGAATGAAAGAACAGAATCTATGACTAAGTGAAAACATACCACAAAATATTTATTACGTTCATACAACCATGGGTGGTAACGTTATAATTTACTCTAATTTAAAAAGATTACGTGAGCGTTCAAAAATTCTCGTTATGTGAAATTTCTTAAAAACAAAACCAGTGAAATAAGTTATTGCAAATCTCGTGAAGTCACCATTTGGTAAAAAATTAGGTCGTGCAATAACCCGTTTACAAATGAAAAATATTCAAAAGCTCTACAATATAATTGTATTGAACACTTTTTAATATAACTGTGTACTGGTCTAATTTCATTATGACCAAAACTAAGCAATTAAATAATCAATATATATATATATATATATATATATATATATATATATATATATATATATATAATGTGTGTGTGTATTATAGTTTTGTTATTACAATATATAAATATACATATATTGTAATATTTTTGTTACAATACATATATATAAATATATATATATGTTTATATTGTAATTTTGTTATTACAATACACACACACACAAACACACACATATATATATATATATATATATATATATATATATATATATATATTGTTATTTTGTAATAAAAAATGGTTTATATAAGCATAATATCACGACACAAAAATTTTCATGTTTCAGAACTAAAGTGTTCCACTTCAGATGATATGTCAAAATAAATGGTGAAAAAAATTTTTTTTTCAAGATATAAAATGAATCTATGATTATTTAGAAAATGAGGGAGTTGTAGTTGGAGGAATTGCTTCAGGTGTGTCGAATTTGTTCAATTAAAACATAGAATTATGTAAACATGGAAATTTAGATATTTGGTTTATGAAAGGGAGCAGGATGTCTTGAACTTAACTTTTTAATTTTGTCTGGGTAAGATACAGATTGGGACCTTAGATATTTTAAAATAGTTTTAATCAGGACGCTGGATTTTAATTTCTTTTCATTGAACAATATATATATATATATATATATATATATATATATAGTTTGTTTTTTTTTTGTTTTTCTTCAATCCGAAGTGGAAGAGTAGGAAGGTAAATTCCAAGAATCTGATCCTAATCAATATTAAAAAAAAATTAACATTAAAAAGTGATGCAGGCAGAGAGCTCAATGTATTAAGAATACAGAGCCAATATAAACAATGTCGCTGACGTGACGTAGAGTCTCTATTAGAGATCCTATGTCGTAATGTACATCTGACACCTTTGAATTTTGAAAATTTTCACTAATTTATATCTATATATATATATATATATATATATATGTGTGTGTGTGTGTGGCGCGTGTGTGGGGGATCTATTAGTGTCTGTTGAATTTTAAATCAGCCCTCATTTCCGTTTTTCTCTGTTATTTCATATACCTTTTTTTACATTTGCAATGATTACAGCCAATATGTATTGTCAAGAATTGTGAGACTAAACGTAGTTTCCATGATTTTTCTCTTTTTAATGAATCCTTTTCTCTTTTTTTCAGGCTGGTATTTACTAAGTTGAAATCAATCTCATATGTATTAAGATGAGTTTAAAGTGTTGTTATGCATCATGTTACGTTAATTTGTTTTTGTGAATGTAGTAACAAATGGAAGCCTTCCTGTGGTAGGATGTAGAGTTATGCCTGTTCAAGCCGAAATTCATTATGTGGTTTGATAGGAAAGACTGGATCAAACCAAGCAAGCAAGTCCAGTGATACCGTAAAACAGAAGCTTGCGCAGGAGGCCAGCATACCAGACCCTATCAAATTTCGAATGACAGTTTGCATTAAATTTGCGTGAATAAAATATGGGGCCGATTTTGAATCAGTTAATACATCGATTTGCTACTTGTTTGATTATTTTAGAGGAACAGTCACCACATTTACTTATTATAGTACATTAGTTTGGAACATTTCGACATGATTGTAAATCGAAGCAGGGATATTATATTGCGCTAATTTCATATTGGGAAGCAGTTTGAAAATGTTACTTCAAAAACTACATTATATCAATTTGAACATAATATAACTTTCTCTTTTTCAATATATGTAATTTTATTTATACACACAAGCGGTTAGATCACCTAAAATGACACAATTATACATGCCCGCATACACGAACACGCAGATATATGTGTATGTGTTTGTGTAAATTTAAACGATGCGGGTATGAAAAGCAACACTTCATGGTGACTAGCTGTTTCACGTGATCATCAAAAGATTCCACTCTAAAAAATGTTGATTTCAATATCCATACAGTTTACTTTTCGAAACTATATGTTCAAATCATTGAGCATTCTGTCTCAATTAAAAATCGCATGTTTGAATTAATATCAGTTTCTTTAACTCATATGATAAATTTGTAATAGTTAATTCATACAATGAGTTACTTGAAATGTTTAACGTTTACGAAATCCACATCCTAAAAAGATTCACGGTATGTGTCATCAACGCTTTTATATGAAAATTAAAACCAGAATGATATTTTATACCGTCCACTGTTCGTGGGTTATTATGAGGAGCGCACTGCTTTATTCAAATTGGAAGATGGAATTTGTAATTCGAATTTCCTTGCATTCTAAGAGGGTCATTAAATTTTATTTTAAAAAAAGAAAGAATATTCAGTACCATATTGCGACGGTCGATTTTGGCCAAGAGTTCCGGCTTCAACCAATTAGCATAAATGGACTGAAGCCATAAACCTTAATTTTACCAATTTTCAATTAATCTATTATTGAAAAGATGCAAGTCAAGAGGTATTAATCTGAGTCTTGGACAACCAACTAATTTGCCCCGATGGTGATACCTTTAAAAAGAATATAAATGGCGCGAAAGCTTAAAAAATAAATAAATTTTGATAATAATTGCTTGTAATCTACTCGAATTATGCAAAAAGAAAACCTTTTAAAAATTATTAAGGATTACAAAAACTTCAAAATCTTCTTTGTTAAAATATTCCTGATAAAAACAATTCAACTTTAAAGAAATAATAGTAATAAATGTTGTTTTTATTTTCTAATTTTAATATAGATTTTTCTTCAAAAAGATACTATATTTTACTTTAATCCCTGAAGTCTTTTTCAAATTTTCTAATTTATTTCCAGTTATTTTCTTAGTTTTTCTTTCTCGAAATAATTTCAGAATATTTGAACGCTAAAAAAGAAAATAAATAAAACAATAAACCGTTGAATATTTCCCAGAAAATTAATCTTTTTCTTTCAAAACGTTCTTCGTGCAAATGAACAAAAAGAAACGCATGTAAAAAAAAAATAACCTGCCTCTTCATGATTCTAAAAAAATATTGCAAAGGAGTCGACCGACTCTCCATTAAGACATCTTTAGAAGATTGATAAATTCAGAATCAAAATTTACTTTAGTGTAAAATGTTAATCAGCAATCGAAATTTTATTTCATTTTATTCTATTTTATTATTATTTTTCATCCATTTGGAAAAAAATTCACCAGTGCTTTCAAAATCAAAAATCCTTGAATCATACTTCAAAGGAAAATGTGTTGTCAAATTCTTAGCTTATGATTTTCAAACTTTTACATTAAACACGAAATTACTGTCTGAAGTTTTCTGGGATGAGAAGTGAAATAATATTTACCCTTTTTTCCATGCTCACTATTGTTCGCATATTTATCTCAAAGTTTCAGCTGTTTTGCACTTCGACATTCATCTGGTAGACACGGACTCTAATCCTCTAACCAATTTTCTCTCTCTTTATATATAAACATTGTGTAACTTTTTGTGGTTGAGTGTGTATGAATTGTAGGTAAAATAAAGTTAAACATTGAATACCTTGACATCGTCTTTCATATAAACTCACCTACTTTTTTTAGATTTGAGAGTGAATTGCATTTACTTTTAGAATAGTAATTTTTTTGTTATTGAATGACGTTATTTCATGGCGTTACAAGATTTGAAAATTGTCCTTTAAGTTTCCTATTCCTATATTACAATGATGAAAAATAATTCCAATTCTTGTTTAAATATATTAAGTAATAGATATGATATTAATTCTACTATATTACTCCTATTACTCCTACCAGCTTAAAAGTAATAATGATTGTCTTGTAAAATATAACACAGCTGTACTGCTCGCTTGTTTATATATTAGCACGGTGTTGCTCGGGTGTAACGAAAGCTTTAAACTAATCCATGGTCCAGGAGCTCAGACTCTTTGGACGTTGGCACGAAAAACTAAAAAGCAATAGTTGCTTCCAGTTAACGCGAATCAGTAGACTGAAAGAAAATGAAAGGACGTAAGTCAAATTTTGATTTCCTTGTATCGATATCAAATAATTTTTTTTTCGTTGTAAACTGAATTTGAATGCTAAATATGTCCTCTGAGTAAATGGTATCATGGCTGAAACTAAGAACTTCAATTATGCCTACCTAGAGTCAACCCCAAAGAAAAAACTAAAATAAAAGGGCTGAAAAAATACCGACATATAGGTAGATAAACAGACACACACACAAACATATTGCCTTATATATATATATATATATATATATATATATATATATATATATACATACATATATAATCGATTTTCTGCACTATTGTAAGAACTGCAACCTTGAATCTTCTGAATATCGTTTCTTATTTCTTTGTCTATGAGTGTATCAAATTTGATTACAATCGGACCACTCTTTCTTTAACCCGATTTTTTCGATTATAGATTTTCGATATTAATCGGGGGTACCTCGACACAAAATCTAGCTAAGAACACTTGCAGACGATTATAGTACAACTGTGTAAATCTTCAAGAAAATCAGTTCAGCCGTTTCAGAGTCTATAGTTAACGGGGACACACACACACAAAGTTCCATTTATAAATAAGTTTAAATATATAAATTATGTGTATAGTTTAGCATCGGGTTGCATGTGGCTGAGTAGGAAGCAGTAAAAGTGTATTGTCGCAATAATCTTCCGTATGGAGGTTTCTTCCTGCTGTGGAATTCAAAACAGAAATTTTGGTTTTAATCTTAGTTCAATCATCAAAAATAACGCCTTGAAGAAATATAAAACTCCTACCTCCTCCAAGACGAGTCTTTGCACAATAATTGTTATATTCGACCGAGAAATCATTAAAATCTTGAATTAAAGAAATATCGGTCTTCGGTAATCCTTATATTGAGCTAAACATTCTAACCGCGAGCGTCAACATATATTTTTTTTTTCAGATAAAACATGAGATTTGCAATTGATCGTAAAGTGCTTCATCAAGTGTTTATCTCTTGTGGGTGGATTATTGTTGCTACATTTTTCCAAGCTAACTACGGGCAAAATTGAAATGTTTACAGTGTTTTTTATAGAAATTTTTTCCTGTCTAGTTCACGCTTTTCTCTTTATAATAATTTTCGTCGCCATAGTTTTTAAGATTACGAACAAAGGAAGAACGCATGTGTCTCGTGTATAGAAATAAATGAAAAAACGAAATATAGAATAGAAAATAAAAACAAACACTTTTATTCATTTATTTACGTGGGGAAATATTTCATTTTCATAACATTTAATACAGAACACCGACAATAAATATATTTTTTCAGGAGCATAATTTTATTATTTATCTATGTCGTTATATTTTATATGAGATCACACTAATCTTGAACTCGCTTGCTGTATAAAAGTACGTATGTAAAGGACATTAATATACGAATAATTAATAGTGAGCAGATAAATACAAATGAGTAACCGTATAATTATTCTTCATGAGATAAGTCCGTTTTGCTTTTTTAGTTAGGCACTTTAGTCAAAATATAAAAAGACAGTTTAGAAAATATGATATTCTCATGACAGCTTGAAATTTAAAATGACAGAGGTAAACTTCGCATAACTTACTAGTTAAGCTGGGATAAATGTACGGTGGTGTATATATAAGCGAAAATGTCCGGTGGTGTATATATAAGCGAAAATGTCCGGTGGTGTATATATAAGCGAAAATGTACGGTGGTGTATATATAAGCGAAGATAATTAAAAGATAATAATATAGAGCTGTAAGGGTCAATAAATTGTCAAGATTCAACCACCAGCTATCAATAATCAAGCAGATACCAAGATCTATGAATCGCTTTTTGACAATTCTTTCAGTGAAAAACATGCTCAACGGAGCTATGAAAGACTAAGAAACAGTTCTAAATCTAGTGGATTTCAGGGAACACTTCCATACACACCAAAAACAAAACGCCAATAGGAAGAGAAACATCATATGGTTCGATACACCACACAATAAAAACGTAAAATCAAACGAAGGAAAGATATTCATTAAACTAATAAACAAACACTTCTGCGCCTCAAGCATTTTCTGCAAGATATCAAAGAAAGTCACAGAAGATCAGCATTGAATGGAATCATATTAAATATTATCAGCAAAAATTAATAATACCACTTATAATGGAAACAGAAAAAGAATTTAGTACACACCAACACTTAATCAAATGGCTAGGACTAAGGCAATAAATACCTTAACCTAGTTTAGTAACGCTTTCCAAATTATAACTATCCTTAGCAAATGTTTTAATAAGAATACATTAAAACTTAGTTATAGCTGCAGTGATAATGTTGAAATGCTAATAAAAAATATAACAATGAAATCCTGAAACAATATAACAAGAATAGCAATCAAATTCACGCTTTTATAAAAAGGACATAACACTAATACTTTAATTGTAAACAAATGTCATCGGCAAAATAGATGCGTTGCATATTCTAAATTCTACCAAAGTACCATTTCTACTACAGAGAAAACCAAATCTTAGCAAGCATTATATTGGAAGTACTAAAAACTCATTTATGTCGCGATTGTGTCAGCATAAATAATTCTTTAATAAAAACTATAACTCAACTTCAGTTACAGACACCATTGGCAATTGAAAGATGCAAATAATATATCTACAGTAAAATGGAAGATTGAAACATTAAATATTTACATGTAAAATGTTTTCTTTGGTTACACCAAAAAGCCAAATAATTAAATTCTCGAAAACTAACTTATTAAACCAATATAATGTAGCAGATAATTATTACTACCATAAGATATTTCACACTTTTAAATATATCTAACATTATCTCAAGCTGTTTATTATAGATTATAATCTGTAATCCTATCTTTTAATTAATTATTTAAAACATAAACCTAACCATAATTAAATGTTATATTGCTGTTTAAGATTACTGTTACTACGATTTAACTCTAAAATCGAGTAATACCGCCTTTATTAATTAATCGTTCGGATTTGCGTCTATTTCGTTATATAAAAGTTGTGATTTTATTATAAGAACATGCATTGTGACAAATATTTTGCATTAATTTAAAATTGGCATCATCTCAAAAATAAATTATCTACATATATGTTCAATACTTATTTAAACTGACGCAACTAACATTTTCTTTATTCCTGCTAATACAATTGATTGATACACTTTAATGTATCAATATTCTTTGATCTACATTTACAAATCTTTTAAGTTCTGATAAACTCCCATTCCACTGCATACAACTAATATGGTGGCATTTTTATTTTTCTTTAAATTTACTTATCAATATATATATATATATATGTCCCCGTAACTTAACCATATTTCACTGCCTGAAACTGGTGCATTTAGGACTGAAACTTGATACCTCTTGAGTCGTAATATGTTATTTTTATGACAATAATGATAATAATATATCCAGAAATGTTCCACAACTGCATTGAACACTTTATGAAAAGTAAATATTAACATGTGCTAATAATATGCATTAGTTCAAAGTAATATATATATTTTTTTTTTAATCATTTCACCCCGAGCAAGGCGGAAACGCCACTGATGTGCAGGGGGTTACATAAGTGTAAAAAGATTAATTAGAAAAGAGTGAGGAGTAAAAACTAGTTAGAAAGGAACAATAGAAAGCAGGTGCGATGACAGATACATAGATGGAGAGAAAGGGAAGGTTATACAGGGGTGGGGAGAGAGCTAGAGTCCAGTGGTTAGTAGATGAGTATTGACTTTGCATTTAAATTTCTGGAGCCGTCAGGAAAGCAAGAATACGGGAGCGAGTTCCACAGGCGGGAAGTGCGAGAGAAGAAGCTGCAGGAGTAGAATTGTCGTCTGCATTGGCTAACCTGACAGTGAATGGGTGGGACCCAGTTGCCAGTCTGGTTGCACGAGTAAACACCTGTTAAGGAGGCATCAGTGACTTAAGCTCGTCAGAAAGTATTTATAGAACAGACAAAGGGAGGCCACATTTCGACGATGGGAAATGGCTGCAGTCGAGCCGCCAGATCAGTACCTATCACATTACAGACTCTCCTTTGGAACTTGTCAAGAACAATGAGGAGAACGGCAGGGGCACCTGACCTATATATATATATATATATATATATATATATATATATATATATATATATATATATGTGTGTGTGTGTAGTCATCCGCAGATATATCTGTTTCGCTATATATATATATATATATATATATATATATATATACGCAAACACACAAATAGACAAACACATAGTGCAATAGTCCAACTGTAGTCTAAAGAGCACAAAAATAAAAAGATACTAACATCTCATTTTAACGAGTATATTTAGAAAACAAGAATATCTTGAAATTTTAAAGCGTAGATTTATTTAATATAATTGCCATTGGCATCAACTACGGTCTCCAGAAAATTTCAGAATTCTCTGCGTCTCTCCCGGGTGGTCTACTTGGATTTTATGGGCTGTCGCCCAACCGCGCCCACGCATAATAACTTAGTGTATTGCAGTTTGTGGATTAGGTAGACAGATGTACGGGGTGATGTGGTCTTAGAAATTGCCTGACATCCATGCTTGTGTGGCATCGTGCAGAGACCATTTAGCAGACATAAGCTCTTCCGACAGTAAAAAGCCACATAATCTCCTAAAGCCAATTGATGTGTGGCCTCCGTGTTTAGAAGTTGAATAAAGGCATAACTTCACCATAACTAGTGATTATTCAAAACGTAATTAGAGTCATCCAAATCATTCTAAATTATCTGCCATATCCTGAAATTGACACCCAATAACACTGAAATGTTCGTATTGCAGCTACCGGTGCCAATGTCGCTCAGTACATCATGATGTTTCCACATTTCTTATGAAATAAATTTTAGTCATGACACACTTTTTTTCACTTTGTCACTAGGGTCTGCTTGGCTGAAGTATATACCACAGGTCAGTTCTGTTGGTATTGAACAAACACATATATGCACAAACAAGACGCTATAACAGAAATTACCCAGTCCCACTAGCATACACGGATACGTTTTGCCAGTCTCTCTCTCTCTCTTTCTCTCTCTCTCTCTCTGTCTCTCTCTCTCTCTCTATATATATATATGTATATAGTAAAATAAATTTTCAAAATTGAAAAATGTTGAATGAACATTTCGACATAAAATCCCTAAGAGAGATTTTACGTCTCTTCAGCAACGTCTGACCTTCTTTCAAAATGGAAATAAAGAATAAAAAATAAGAATATATATATATATATATATATATATATATATGTATATATATATGAAAAATTTACGTTTTCGCACGCCGATAGAGCACTATGGAAAAATGTTAGCTACTCACGCATTTATGCATCGTTCATTCAGATATAAATTTGAACCATCTCGCCTACTGGCGTTTGTTTACATTGCGTATATATCAAGCTAAAGTCCTAGCGCCGATATCTTAAGGCTGGAATCGTCGATTGATGTCAATTTGGCCGAGTTTCAATCCTTGCTAGAACATGCAGAATATCTAATATTATGAGCTGTGATACATCGAAAAAAACTGTCTGCGAATGAATATATATATATATATATATATATATGGAGAGCGAGAGAGAGATAGAGAGAGAGATAGAGAGAGAGAGAGAGATTATTATCAGAGAGATACCTCTTGATTATACCCAATTTACATCTTTCTCTTCTGTTTCATATCAAGTATCTCTTCGGTGATCCATTCGTTTTTCTTCGGACGTGCTTTTTCTTTTGGATGATGTCATTCGCTAGATTTAGTTGAGAGCTACATTTATTGCGTCCCATTTTGAGCCTCTGTTTCCAATTTGTCCTTTGTATTTGCAGGTTCGGGCCATTCTAGAGCATATTGTACTGCAGTCTAAAGTTTGTGTAAATCTCCTTAGTTTTATCCATATTTTGCATACAACTGGTAGGGGTCGCTTCCGCTGTTTGCACTTGTTAGGCTTTGCAGTGAAGGACTGCTTTTCTGAATCTCTTGTTTATAATAATACAAGCAGTATAGCCCGGCTTTGCCCGGGTGTAATGAAAGCTTTAAAACTAATCCATGGTCCTGGAGCTCAGACTCTTTGGACGTTGGCACGAAAGACTAAAAAAGCAATAGTTGTTTCCAGTTAAAGCGAAACCGTTTAACTGAAAGAAGAATGAATGAATGTAAGTCTAATTTTGATTTCCTGGAATCGATATCAAATTTTCTGCACTATTGTAAGAACCGCAACCTTGAAACTTATGAATATCGTTTCTTATGTCTTTGTCTATGAGTGTATCAAATTTGATTAAAATCGGACCACTTCTTCTATAACCCGATTTTTTCGATTATCGATTTTCGATATTTATCGCGGGTACCTCGACACAAAACTAGCTAAGAACACTTGCAGACGCTTATAGTACAACTGTGTAAATTTTCATGAAAATCGGTTCAGCCATTTCGGAGTCTATAGGTAACGGATACACACACTAACACACACACTCACAAATTCCATTTATAAATAAGTTTAGATAATCAATTTCTCGTCCTTGACTTCTCCGTGCTCATAGTCTTCTTGGATGTTATTTATTCATTCGCTTAGACCAAATTTCTCACCACGGCTATTGCACTGCTCTAGTACGAAATTGCCCAACGTTTCCCCTTCTCAACCTTGGCAAACATTGGCATTCAGATCATCCAAGATAACTCTGATTTCTTGTGATTTGTATTGTTCTTTGTCATAATCTACCATGGAGTAGAAAGATTCGATTTCTTTTTCTGTACTTTGTGTTGTCGGCGCATATACCACTATTATATTGAGAAACCTCCATTCGATTTTAACTACTAGAATTTTGTAGATATCTGGCACTATCCCATAACGCATTTTTTGTTTCTACCTAGACTACCTTTTCATTATTTTCACCTCCTGCATATATAAATCTTTGGTCGTATCTGATGAAGTCTCCGTTGTTTGACCATCTCATATGCATGAAACGCTTACAGAGAATAAATATACCTAATATAACACTCTTGAGAATTATTAAAGCATTAGCTGAAATCGCTCGGAACAATAAAAACGATAGAAAAGTTGTATTTTTCTTAGAAACCCTATATATTGCCCGTTATAAAACAGGTGCCTAACGGAATCAATCGATTATTAATGCAAAATATATTCAAAGGAAAACCCAAATAATATAAAAATTTATATCTTCTTCTTCTATCTGCCCTGTCCCTTCAGAACGTAGGCGATCATGTTTCTCCACGTTTCCTATCCCTTGTGGCTCTTAGTAAGTGGCTCCTGTTACACCTTGCAACCCCCGTTCTGTCATCCACCTGATCAGGTTCTGCAAATACTAGCACAGCTTTTCATTTAATAATAAAAAATATAAAAATAGAATATACATATCGAAATATCATTGGTATCTAATGGAAACAAAAAAACACCCGCAATAAAGTGGGAAAGTCTAAAAGAAGCTAGAATGTAAGTCTTTAAATGAACCATGTTCCTTATGTTTATACGAAAAACTATTTATAAAATAAAAATATATTAAATAAACGAAATGAGAATAATGTCATATGTAGACATTGCAAAATGTTCACATCAGAAAATGGGTAAAATCTAAATGAAATAACATACATATAATCTACAAGTACTTAAGGAAAATAATTACTGACGAACTATATAGATAAAGTAAATTGAAGCATAAAATTATTTAAATATAAAATGTTTTTTTACAAAAAGGCTTCACAACAAATAAATAGATACCATAAAAGATAATATAAGGATAGCAGGAAGCAAATTAAAAAGAAAGGAAGAACAAAATTGTTATTTTTAAATTAAAGATTTCGAGAAAATTACAACTAGAAGACCAAAAAGGATAAGAAAATGTAAACAACAACCCTGGTACTAAATGGGCATATAACATCAAAGACAATAAATCTAAAGGTAAAAAGAAAAGGAAAATGATAAGGTTAAAGGCAGGTTGACACCTTGACCATTAGGGAGCGAAAAAAGAAATGAGGAAAGTTAAAGAAGGGAAAGGAAAAAGAGGAAAAAAGAGACAAAGTCTCTATGTATTCTTTGGAGTCAAATCCCAAAATGAATCTTCGCTCTGATTAGTTAAAATAAACACACATGTAAATTTTATATCTCCCCACATACATAGACAGCAAAGCAAAGAGTTTTGTTATTTAAATGTAAATCATCTGTACAACCAACATCAAACATTACCTGATGATAAGAATCTACCTCGCAACATAGAAATTTCCGTGTTGTAATGAACAACTGATTCATAATTTTTATATATATATATATATATATATATATATATATATATTTGCTTTCAAAACTGTTATTTAAATATAAATATTTATATAAACTATAAATATGTATTGTTACCATATATATATATATATATATATATATAATCATCTGTACAACCAACACTAAACATTACCTGATGATAAGAAAATACCTCGCAACATAGACATTTTCGTGTTGCAATGTACAATTAATACTTAACTATATATATATATATATATTTGAAAAATGTTGGATGACGTTTGATTCCTGAGAACTTCATGGCTAGTATTTTCAATTTTCACACACACACACTCACACACACACGCACCAATATATATGTGAGCTCAAATATACCAACATGCAATAAGCATTTATCCCCAATGTAGGTAATAAATATCAAATACAGTTTACCCCTTCTCATTACCAAACTTCACGAAGAGAACGTGTCAGGTCGATATTTGTCGGAGCATTGTAATCCATCTCCAAACATACCCGTGTTTGCAAAATGCATGCAGGCCTGTTTCCATAATTGAAGAATTCCTCTTGTCTGACAATGATGTTTTTGAAACTATTAGGAGGATGCAGGCGTTGGAGAACAAATGGATGTTACAAAAGAAGCAAGCAGAATTAATATACCCTGATGTGGGAATTAAATTGGCCTTTCAGAA
>JBBBDQ010000756.1:0-40000 GCA_037127315.1 Ascarosepion bandense
TTCCATTTTTGCTGATATGAGATGTAAGCTGAATTTTTCTTTACGTCTATTTCTATTCTAATTCTCACAGATGTGAAGTTGTAAAATTGGCTAAAATTCTAATAAAAAAATAACAAAAAGATGACGGCACTAATCAAAAATAAATAGAATAAAAAAAAATATGTTCAACTACAAAGTGTGTGTGTGTATATATATATACACACACACACACACACACACTAGATAATCATTATAAAGAATACACTTTGGTGCAGGCATAATGGGCTTTCATTAGCAGAGATGTAAGGATGGATGACAATGGTTAAATAACTGCTATCATTTTACATCTAAGGCATTTATGGAATATTAGGACAATTTTCAAAAGCAATTCCACCCCTTGAAAATGAGCCAGTCTCAAGCCTCCATTTATAACATTGTGTAAAACTGAAAGAACATTGAAAAGCTGTAGAATTTTTTTTTTTCAATGAAATTTGTTTATTGCAATCTTCATAGTACAAAGAAACTGCAATACTACCCAGTCATTTGCAGTTGTCTAAATGAGCATTTATTTATGATTGCTGTTTAATAATAACTCTCACACAGGAGGTTCATAGAAACTATTCAAATTGTCACTATATTTCTCCTGTTAATTTTGAACACATCTATATTATAAGCCTAACTATTCTGTAGCTTTTGTGATCTATGTAATGGAACTTCTACTACAGGAAGTACAATTGAAGATTTAACCAATAGAGGTGCAATTTGTAAATTTAGCTGAATCATCTTGAACAATCCCAGAATACTTATTCAGTTCATCAATTCTAGGTTCTACTGATTGTTGTGGTATTGATATGGTCAATAGTGTCATCAGAAGATGCAAGCTGTTTAATAGACACAATAGTTTCTTCATCATCTGGTCAGCAAATCTGAGGGCATTAGGTATTTACTTCAGTGAGATTTATTAACAAATCAATCAGATTTAACAAACATTTCTCTTTGTGAGACCTGGGCCAAAACTACTTGCCATGAGGAAATTGGTTGTCCTTATGCTGATTGTCATTGAAAGTGCAATAATTATTCAGATATATAGCATAGAGTGCATCAAGGAGAACTCTCTCCTAAATCTCAATATATTGATTTATAGTTTTTTGTACCAATAGAACAGATTTCTAGATGATTTCATTGTATCTCTCTACTTGGCTGTTGTCAGTAGGATGTATGAACCAGTTTGACTAGTTACATTTTTTTTAAAGAAAAAATACATTGTTTTAACTTATTTGAGATTAAAAGACTTTGATATGAATGAATATAACTAAGTATAACAGAAATTGAGAATAAATTGCTTTTGATAATGAAAATCATGAGTACTGATCAATAACTATTAACACACTTATAACATGTAATTCAGTACAACTTGCCACATGAATGGATGAGGGGTTGGTGTCAAAACTAGTTCTCCAACTAGCTTTTCTGCTGGTGAGGAGGGTGACATGTCACCCCACGGGATGAAAAACAAGGGTGGAGGAAGTATGCATGATGCTTGCAGAAAGGAAGAAATTCTTTAAGATTTATTGATAGCAATTTGAAAGGCTCTAATGAACTGTGTTTAGTCAAGTTTATTGTATCTTGCTTTAATCTCTTGATAAATATGATACTTGCATAATATTTTCTAGTGAGCATACATGGTTACAAGAACAGATAAAATGAGAGTAGTCAATTTAGTCATGCTTGAACTAAAATTGCTGTTCAAAAACTTGATATCATAAATTACTTTCATAATGAAGAAAAAGCAAGTCCAAACTTGACTATCAGGGGCAGAAAGAGATGTTGAAATCTTAATTTGCAGGTCTTATGTCACCAATCCCAATGCATGTAAACAGACAGAAAAAAAACAAATACCAATTTGAGAACAACAACTGCTTTTATCAACGTAACGTTTTTTTTCATTCTCATCTTTACAGATAATAAGTCAGTACTAACTGCAATGGAAAATAGAAAAACAGATAACTCTTTAACAATCAAAATTGTAAACAGGATTGATGTAATTACTAAAAATAAAGAAATAGTCTTCTGCTGGGTACCCAGTCATGTCGGTATAAAAGGGAATCACAGAGCTGACCAGGCAGCAAAAAAGCACTAGAACTGGAACCCTCAAAAGATAAAATTCCCTTCAAGGACTTCATAGCAACCATTAACAAACACTAAATGAACAAACGTCAAGAATCGTGAAATTCTTACACCAGTAACAAATTACATGCAATAAAGAAACAAATCGAAGAAATAAATGACTCCAGTGAAATGACTAGAAAAGAACAAGTAACATTATCAAGACTTTGTGAGGGCCACTCAAGCATCACCCATTCTTACCTCCTTAATAAAAGGCAGCTCTAATCTGTATACCATGCCAGGAGGCCTACACAATATGCCACATTTTGACAAATTGTTTAGACTTGAAGCAAACTTGCCAAAAGTACTACAAAGAAACAAACCTAAAAGAAGTATTCCTTTAAGTAAATCTAGAAAAGATTGAAATAACTACAAATATACCAAGCTATATACTTCCATGAAGCTACCTACTTAAAGATGCTAAACTACTTCAATATGCCTACCCAAAACAAGAAGCACATTTAACTCAAGAGTCTTTCAAAGTCACTCAAAATCTTTTTCGACATAAAATGACCACTAAGGTTGGAATGCCGTTAAAACAATCAATTTTTTTTTTTCATTTGTTGACAGCTTTTTTTTTTTTTAAATCATATCACCCTGAGCAAGGCGGCAAGCCACTGATATGCAGGGGGCTACGTAAGAGTGAAAAGACTAGAAGAGAGAAAGCCGTAAACCACATCCTAAACAGGGAACAAGGGATGAGCCTCTACACCTGTTCAATAGATGGGGGTGGAGTGTGAACCAGGTGATAGTTTAGACTATTGGGAGAGAACACAATATTAGCATATCTGATATACTTTTATAGCGACTCCTGTGACTGACTTGTTTCTCTTTTTTTGAATATTTCGTCTTCGGCATATCATGCAGAATATGTATCCCTTTTCTTGATAAGTAACTTTCTTTCATGTTACATTTTCCATCATAGAATATACATGGCAAACTGTCGCTTGGTTTGACAAGATAATTCGCTGTTTTCTTTGCTGCAGTAATACATCCTTTGCTTACTTGTATAACATAGGTTTGAGTGGAGAGAGTACAATACTTCAGAATGTATTAGTGCACAGTTAACACAAGTAAATGTTTTTGCAGCGTCATTCTCTTTACCAAGTCTATAATATATGTCATAACTATAAAGGAAAACCTAACTTTTCAATTTAGTATTTTATCATTCTTGATTTTACTTAATCAGATCAGGTATGTATGCTACATTTCTTCGATCTATGATAAGAATGAAATGTCTAAGAAAATGTCACCCATGATTAATGGATTCCAATATAGCCCATGTCTCTTCTTCAACTGAAGAATGAAACAACTGACTTTATGAATGGAAGACAGCAGAGACACCTTGACTCTGTGAGAAATCTGATATACAAGCTTCAGCATTAAATAAAATATTCTCATCAATAGCCTTAATCAAATCATTTTTAGAGTTTCAAATGGTTTCATTTTACAGTTCTTCAGTGGGAAATCAATAACTGCATTCAATGATTTTATTTTGTTAGAAAAATGGTTTATTCACTTAACATAATAAGAAAATGTACCAAGGACTTTTTGCAATGATTTTGTATGAGGATTTGGTAATTTTAGAAGAGCATTTGGTTGTATTTTAAAATATAAAATATGCTAACCTCTGAAATCACTGGCTGCCACTGAAAAATTACATTTGTTTTCATTGATTATCATCTTTCACTTCTTCCAATGAAAGCTTTAAATTATTATGTTCTTCTTGATTATACCTACAAATATTATGTCTAAACTTCTGGGATGAAGACTTATTGTTATTTATATTATTTACATGCAGATTGTTGTCTTCATTTTTGTTATTATCACATTGTTTTGGATATTGTGCCCTTCAGCCATTATCAGGTGCTTATTGATTTGGGTAACCTTCAGGGAATTTAAAATTGGGTCCTTTATTTAACCTATGGAATTACATTGTTCTTGTTCACTGACCATGCTTAGGGATATTTTGTCTAGTTCTTATTTAGTATACTCATTTTTTTCTCATTCTGTTTTCACTGAGTATACACTGACTGCTTGGCCTAAGGATTTAACTCAGAATTACTCTGTAACCAAATTCACAAGCCAACAGTAGGTTATTGTCCTGTATGTTTATATAGTGCCATGGTATCTAAGAATTTCAAAACTATCTGGTAACTTATATTTAGAAATAAACTTTTTGTTGAAAACAAGGGAAACTGTTAGTAAAGTGCAAAAAGAAATTAATTTGAATTGTATCTATCAACCACAAAAAATGGTTTGAAGATGATCAGCCTCCTACGGTAGAAACTGATAGGCTTTGTGAAGATCAATGGTATTATACACTCTATAATGATCAAACTCATTGGCTACCTTGTCACTCCTTTGGAAAAGGATCAACATCCAATTATATATATTTATTAAGTTTGAGAACAGTCAACAACTATTTGTTCTTTGTTTTTTTTTATAATAAATACTTGAGCATGCCAATAAGAGTTGTCATGTTCAATAATGCTTGACTACAGAAGATGGTGTTTAATACAGTCTGCCATAAGTAACAATATAATTTTATTTCAACATAATAAAGAAAATATATAGTTACTTATGGCAGACACTGTATATTATTTGTTACTTTCTGCAATAAGATGGTAAAAGAAACAGTTGGTTCAATTGAGCTGTTAAAGTGATAAATGTTAATGGTGGCTTTCTTTCATCATATTTTATGACAATATTCTCCTGGAGTTCCTGAAAAATACTTCCAAGAATTTTATACATTTTCTAGCACACTCAATTTAAGTTTCTTGTATTTTTCTTATTTTGCGAAATGAGAGAGACAAAGCAATATCTAGCAGATCTCACTGACCCAGAAGTAAAAGACATTCCATCACTCAATGAATAATCTTTAGATAAACAACTTTACACACTTATTACTTATGAAACCTTTACCAGTGCTGCTGCTATCAATCATAGTGTAACACTATTTCTGCCTATGAAAGAAATGTAATCTTTGGTTTAACATGATGGAGCGAAAGAAATTATTATTAGTGGTATTGTTGATTTTGCAATTTATTATAAAACCCAATATGAGTTTGAGTTAAAAATATTTGATACTTGTATGCTTGTAAAATCTGAAAAACAGAAAAACTAGCTGAAAATTGAAGAGAATAGAAAGGAAAAATATATTTTTTTTGCATTGTTATTCATAAACTTGGGTTTTCGGCTGGTGGAAGTGAAAAATAGCGATAGCCAAAACAAATTGTCAAAAACTTTTGATGAGGTTAAGAAGATTAAAGTTTTAACTATGGGAATAAAAACGAATTATAAATCTCACTGGCATTAAAGTTTCCAAGCTAAAGGCTGGATTTGCTGACGTAATCAGTTGAATCAAGAAGAAAAAAAATTACGTCAGGAGGTGTTGTTGCCTCATTGTTGAACCAAACTCCCCACCTCGAGATGTGTAGGTGGAATTAATCTCATTGGTCAAAGATTTGATTTGCATAAGATACCTCAGGTCTCTCCGCACCGTCCAAGAGAATTTGAGACAAGTATAAAAATCGAGACCTGAGTTCAGTTCGTTAAGTTGAAGTCGAGATGTAACGACTTAGGGAAATGTGTTTCCAACCGGGAGCCATGCTGTTTAGGTACCAGCTGCAGAGACAATGATGGTCGCCTCCCATAGAGCTCCTGGCTGAAGATGTAAAGAAATGTAGAAAAGCCTGCCTCCGACTGACTTAAGAGTTAATCGAATAATGCACCTCTGATAGTCTTGGCTGAAGATGTATAGAAACAGAATGAGCCAAGAAAGAGATTCTTTGTTGCCGAGTGAAAGAGACAAGACAAATTTATTACCATCACCAACCCACCACTCCACTTCGGCTATTTCAGTAAAGCTTCAATAAAGAGCCCTGAAAGGACTTTTTTATTTGGAAAATTGAAAGCTCTGATTATTCTTAAATGAAAACTTTTGCTCCATTGTGAAAATGGAATTCAATGATTGTACATTCTGCTTTTGTTGCTAATTATTTTTTTATATGTCTAAAGACCTTTCCCCAACTTACCCAGGCGTCTTCGAACTTATTCATTTTATTTTTTTTTTTGGTGTCGTATTTTAATTTAACAATACAAGTGTACATGTGTGTCCGGTCTGGTTTGAGGTGGTAGAGAAACAGCTACCGAGTTTTCAACGTGTCTTTTCTAAGATTAAAATACACAGCGTGGACATGAAAGTTCACCGTTGTAATAGATGCTCCGAGGACCAGCTACTGTGAAGAGACCGTCATGACTAGCGAACTGGGAGCGTTGTCATAGCTGGTGCCGTGTCGACAGCATCAACCCTGACTCAGATTCCAGTCATCATCATCATTGGTGGCCGTGATTATTTAGGGGTCAGCCAGTGAGCCAGCCGGGGATTAGGTGTCACAATAGCTTGAGCTGTAAAAATATCATTAACGAGCTCCTTTTGAAACACTCCTCATTATGGAGAATTAACGCAAGCAGTAAAAACTTCTGATTTGACAGTTGCTAGAAAAAAAATCACTATTATCTGAAATAAGAATAATATGTGATGTATGATTCAGATTCTGCAGGCGGGGGTTCTAGAAAATGGTTAAAATCTTTAAGCAATGTTTGTATATTATTGAAGCCTCAGATGTATTATTCAGGTGTCATGAACTTGTCCTTTTTTTTTTTTTTTTTAACCTTTCACCTCAAGCAAGGTATGATAAGGCCACTCAAATGAAACTTAGTGTGAGAGAAAAAATTATTAAGGAAGGAGAAATTTAAAAGAATACAGGAGATAATGATTGACAGAGCATTTAAATTTTTGAAGATCAACTTTAATTGATAAGAACATTTATTATGATTTTATTCATATTTTTTTTAGATAATGATTTACTGATATGTCCTACTAATTAATCCATAACTGGGCAGAAGAAGAGGTGGTTAAGTGGTTACCCATGTATATACTAATCAGGATTGATGTCGCTTAACTTTGATGATTGTATGAGATCCAGTGTTTCAATGTGATTGTGGCCGTAAGACAAACAGCATTAAATAATGAGATGACCAAAAGAATTGGTAAATATGGAAGACTCTGATACTCATTCTTTTAGTAGACCAAAAAAAGAGTAGATATTAGATTAAAAGTTTTAGAAGTAAACAACAGTACAATTGTCTACTAGATATAAATTTGGGGTAATTGTTAGCTACATTCAAAGCTCAGGTGAAAAATTCCAAAACAAAACAACCCCACCCTACCAAAAAATGTGTTAACTATTATAAGTTATAAACAAGCACATATAATGGAATAATATGACTATCTGTTAATGACATCTGTTTTGAAACTACTTCAGAAAAACATTATCTATTTTAGTATGGATGGTGGGAAATAATGTGTTATTTTGAATCTTATTACTAGCTATGGATCACTGCTTATTTCTGTGATGTCTATTTCTCTCTCTTTGTAATGAAATGCAGCTAGCACTCAAAGAAGGATAGAGGGTACAGTGGCTGAAATTATTATAAAAATAGCCAAAATGAGTAGGAGGATATAATGTAAAATGCTAATTCCTCATATCAAATTTTCAAACATTATAGACTGTCATGTCAATATTTTTTTTTTTTACACAGAAATATTTTAAAATGTTTTTAGATGAAGATTATAAGACTATTTTATGTTAACATATATCTCTATCCCTTGTCTACATGTGCTCTATCTCATCAGTAGAAAATCCTAGGGTTATTAAAGTTTATATTGGTAATACAATGAACTTTTTTAAAAAGTGTTTTTACAACCATCTCTCATCTTTTACTAATAAGGATAAATAAAAATATGACATCACTTTCTAAGTATTTTTAGAATTTTTAAAAGAAGAGACTCAAACAAGCTAGAATATCTAGATCAGTAAATGAATCATGTTTCCTTTGCAAGAAGAAATGGAAATTATTAAGTACATGAAAAGTGACATATTACTAAATCAAAGGCATGAAACTACAGTAAATTGTAAATATATTAAAGAATTAATCTTACAATCCTGCTAGGATTACAAAATCTAAGAAACGAAACTATAGCAATTGTAAACATTTTACAGTATTAACCTATCTTGATAATTTACTTTAACTATATGATCTCATTTCTTATGTTATTCTATCTTTATTTTCTATTACAAATTGTGGTCTATTTACTGCTTTAAATTTTAATATTAATTTGATTTCTTTTAATTTTTCTTTTGATTTCTTTTATTTCTCCAATTTATTATATTAGCTCTAATGAATTTAAGTCTTTATGTTATGTATTTCAATTAATTTACGTTTTATGAATAATTTCTCTGTTTGTGTATGTGATTTCATCATTTTAAAAAAAAAAATTTTAAATGCCAAAGGATTTAGCTTGAATCAATGTAACCAATGTCTGTATCTGTCTGCAATTCATTTTCAGCCAAAATTTAAAATTTCTCATTCTTAGCCGTTTCTATTGTCTCTCCCCTTTCTTCCCTCTGTACATTTCCTCACTTTTTCCTCTTTATTTTCCTCTTCACTTTCTTCCTGCTATTTTTGTATCTTTCCTTTTCCTTTATAGAAGTATAATTTTTTTTTTAATGCCAAAAGATTTGAGCCCAGACACCTTGTAATCGGTATCAATATCTGTCTACAATTCACTTCCTGCCTATATTTAAAATTTCTCTTAGCTGTTTTCATTGGCTCTTTCCTCTCAATACTTTCTCACTTATTTTCCTCTTTACTTTCCATTTCCTCTGAATCTTTCCCTTTCCTCTTTCTATTCCTTTTCTTGATTTCTCATCTTATTTTCTCATCTTTTCTACCCTCTTTCTTTTTTAATATCTTTTTACCTTGTACAAAGATTTCCAAAAATAAAAGGAAGTGGTGTTTTTTTAAATTTTTTTCAATAGAACGTTTATTACCATTATTATTAACTACTTGATGAGACCTTTCAATGTCGAAACAAAATGTACAATTTTGTAGGAGGTTGTACATGTTCTAAAGTAATAATAATATAAATATATATATATATATATATATATATATATATATATATATATATATATATATAATATTGAATAATGTTATCAGAATTGAACTCATCAAAAGTATGTGTAATAAACTTGTAATAAACTGGTTCACCTGCTAATTAAAATGAGGTTAATAAAAAAAGTTCTTGATATTTGTTTGTGTTGAAAGGATAAACTGTAACATACTTGTAAACTGTAACATTTAGTAACAGAGAATAGTTAAAATGCCATATAAGTGGAACATGAAAATTCTTTTAGAGTTTAAAGATGACCAAATGGATTATGAAACCTGCACAAAAGATTTGTCAAAAGGAAAATGGGCCATTGCAAGATCTCTGAATTTAACTGGCAAAACGAGAATGGTATCATTTGAGTTGTACGTACCTGAAATAAGCACTGAAAATGGGTACTAGTTTCTTATTAAAAAAGTTTGATCATGTTTCAACAACAGGAGATGCTTTCATGCCTATTTGGCATTTGAGCATTTAAAATATGAACCTAATGAAAACATTGAAGAATACTCAAGTACTTTTCTTAGTAAACTATATAAACTAAGAGAAGTCAATGTGGAATTATGTGGTACTATACTTGCATGTAGTTTGTTGAAAAATTGTAACCAAAGTGACACACTTCCAATTAGCCTTATCAATAACACCACAAATGACATTTGATAACATGAGACACATTGAAGAAACTAATTAATAGGTGGTCAGTGATTAAAACCTTAGATATTCCAAGTGGAAATACTGAAGAAGATGAGCAATTTTTATCTACACCATGAACTTGAGGCTGTTCCCATTTTTTTTCTAAGAGGAAGATTAAATACTAAACTGAGCTTAGTTTTAGTACAAGCTCCACAGTAAGGATCAAACAACACTTAATAGTAATGATCTGCTAGACTGATTCACAAACAATTGCATCATAAAGATTTTATTTTCTATACTTATTTAAAAGTTCTAGTTAAGTATATGCAGTATTTTAGCTCATAACTGAATATACACTGTTACATATGGATATTTAGGCACCAATCTTTTAATATTTAAACATCTTTCAATTGACAAGCAAAATTTTATTAAGTTTTTATTTAATTTTTCTATGTTTCTTTTTTGCTGGTGAGAGATAAGGAGTGTAAAAATGTTCCATAGTCTTTTGAATTTCCAAGTGCTTTCAGTCACTTCACTAGTCATTTTCAAGGATGTTATTTTTCTGATGTTGTTATTTTGTCTTCATGTTTGACTGAAATGTGATTTTTGTGTTTTTTTTTTTGTTTTTGAAAAGGAGTTTTTTAAAGCTATCATGTGATGTGTGTGGCTGGGCATTGTGTGAGTGTTTACTTTTTTGAAAAAAAACTTTCAAAACTCCATTTCCACTGTCAAATAGTGTAAGGTTAATGGTAGGAGAAAATTGTTTGATATATATATTGTCTCTTAGAGGTGCAAGGTGCCTTTGATATTGTGATTTTAAAAAGTAATTTTGTATTTTCAACCAAAGTTTTTTTTAAGGGTTCTTGTAAATTATGGGTTAATAAATGCTTTTTTATTGCACTATTATTATTAGATAGGTGGCATGTAAGGTGTCAACTCAGAGAAGGGGTAGTATGGTCAATATAGGTAATTGATTTATGACAAGAAACAACTTTGTGCAGGGCATTGAAATTCATACACTATATTAGTCATTACTAATTTAGATTTGATGGGGTTATTTTGATTAGAAACAACAAGGTTTACAGTCTTCCATATGTTATAAATTTTACATGTTTTTGAGGAATTACAGCAGAAATATAGTTTCTATAAGAAACCTTAAGAAAAATCTCTATATAATCTGTGGTTATCTATTTTGTTGACTATTTTGTTGATCTTATTTAGAATATTCTGGCCTGTTACATAGAATACCTTGGTTCTGTCAATGTACCCTTTTTAAATTTTTTTTTAAATCCATACTTCACTGTTGTGAAATGGTATGGATTTATGGCAATGCAAAATTATGTTAATATGTTCTGATGGTATATTTATGAACTGCTTTACTAAGCAGTAAATGGAAAATTCAAAGCTTCTAGCAACCCTTTTACAGATATTGATGGATAGAAGTTTTTGATGCCATATTTTATGAAAGTGATTTTTTTTTGTTGTTTATTTCTAATTTTCAGGAACTAAGAAATGTACTCACTTGTGTCCTTCAATTGGTTGGCTTGTATAATTTATCCTTAATAAATTGCACATATTTTTTTACCTAATTCAGTTTTTGTTGGGTTGATAAGTGGATATTTTAACTTTCCAATTATCCTGTTATACGTTCAAAAAAACATTGGAAAATCAGTTAATATAAAACACCTGAAGATACCAAAAGGCTGAAACCAAGGTTGTGTAATTGGCTGAATTCCGAATATATATATATATATATATATATATATATATATATATATATATATATGTAATAGACTGGTTAATAAAATTTGAAAAATAAAGAGCCAACAAAATTATGCCAATATTGTCAATAAAATGGATATTTATCATATATTAACCTTTTGAGTGAAATGAAGCATGAAGAGAAAGCTTTTAATATTGGAATTTTTTAACACGCCTGTGTTCTTTTTCAGTGATATAAACAAAGAAGTGGAACTTATTCTTCCGAGGAATGTTGCTGTTTATTAGAAGTCTCTCTGTAGAAATTATATTTTCTAAGTAAACCCAAATCTTTGACTAATCCCTAAATGTGTGAATTTATTTGAAAATAAATTTAATCTCTGATAGCGTCCATCTTCTTGGCTGTTGAATGAATACACAAAAAGGACACATCTGATGTCATCAATGCTATGAAATGGTTGAAGTGTGTAGCAACAGAGAAATTGTAGTTGTTGTCCCTGATGGTTTTTTTAATGGTTATTTAACCGAGAACAGAATTCTGTTTCATTTTCTTGACATAATTTTTTTTTGCATTTGTGGTAGAAAAGTGAATATTTATTTTCTGCCACAAACATGTAGGAAGTTTTCATTAGGAAACAAATGGAAATGCAAACAAAGTATAAAGTGTTTGTTAGAATTTTAAACTCTTCTTCACAACATGAAAATCAAGTGCCTTTTAACCCAGTTCTTATGTGAACAAAACTCAAGATACTCCACATTTGAGATCTAAGAACTACATTGCCAAACAAATTTTCTTTACTATTCTTCTATGCAACTGATATATTATCCTAGGTCATGACTGATCACTAATATGATCAATCTTGGTTAGGGCCTGATAATACCTTTCAAAAAATGAATTCCTTTAGTGCTAATAATGGCTCTGTCTTGTGGGAACTCAGGTTAAAGCTGAATTCAGGGTCAATATATGATAGAGAAAAAATCAACCTTAACCTTGTTAAGTTCACTTGTAGAATCTTGGTTCAATCTAACAGTTTCTTAAGTGTATATGAAGGAACAATAGCTTTGAATCATCTATTAGTGCAATATTGGCGTTGCTTTCTATTCTCTTTTATCAAGTCCATCAGGTATGAATTGTCTTTGTGTGTTCTTCCCTCTTCAGCATAAACCCGCACTAATCTAAGCACTCTACTAAAGATAGTTAAAATCTTGGCCAAAAATCTGCCTCATATTGTGTAACCTGTCGTTATTTTTTTTAACAATATAGTCACTCTCTTTGTCATCTTGTAGAAATTCCTCCTACTCAAATCTGTGAATGAACATTTATGTCAACAGAGGAATAAATGTGTGACAGCCTCAAGTACAATTCAAAGCACACAATGTCTAATCAGAGCACTTTTGTCAATCAACTGGATCCAGTTTTTCCAGACTGAAAGTATATCAAATTACTACCAAACTCCTTTTCACACAGGCCAAGCTCTATGGGGAAAAACTTTAAAAAACACTTCCAGCATACTTTTTTCAGTCCTTGACATATTTTTTCCTTGAGCAACCCTGTTTCAGTTTCGAAAGACGTTCATTTTTAAGAGCCATAGCTGACTGTCCTTAACAATATTTGATAAATAATTGTTTCAAATCATTTTTAGCTAACCTCGCTGCCACTACCCAAAGACATTCTATTTTTCATTTCTTCTTTCATCTGTCAGTTAAGTGCTATATGTGATACATGCTTGGGCGATCATGTCTCAAAAGAAACATAACTGAGCAGAAGATTATCACGCAGTAGGTTGCCATCACTTTCTGTGATAGACTGGTTGCCAGCCAAGGCTATAGAACCCAATCTGTCCTGTTATTTAATCCATAACTGTAGGGAAGAGATGGATTAATACTTTTCCAAGGGTAATTGCGTGTAAGTGAAGGCAGGGAATTCAACTAGGATTCAAACTCAACTCCCTAATTTTTCATTCTGAGCTGATATCCACTGCACCACAACGCACATCTTTTTGTCTGTACTCTATTTACGATATAGTTGACAAAGAATGATTAATCTTATCCTTAAGGGCAATTTCCTATAACTGTGCTACTAATTCCCTTTTGATTAGTGCTACCTATATTTACTCCATCACCATTTCATGGTTTGAATATCTTAACCAGTGCAAAATTAGGTATTCTTAATTCCTTTTTTCTAACACACTTTCCAAATAACTAATGCTAATGATAGATTGTCAATTGTTGTCTGGGATAAATAGACAAAAAGCCCAACTTGGCCTTGAGCAGGATCTACGGGATATTTTTAGCTGAGCTTATGGGCTCGGAAACTCTACTTTAATTGACCTTGGGCATCTACTCTATAATGGGAAGGAGGCAAATAAAACTTGTTGATCAGATTGAGCAGTTTGGTATCACCGAAAAGAATACTATGACAAGTCTAGACCTCCTGTTTTGCTTAGAGTCAAGAACAATAATAAGTCATCAAAAAGAGTATTTTGCCTACAAAAGAATGACAATTGTTGCTGATGTCGATTGTATTTAGCCATGACAATTTTGTTTTTTGCAACAGCAGCCACAGTCAATCTGCCCGTCATACTGGCATGTATAAGGTTGTCATTTGCTTCCAGGGAATATGTCAAAAAAAATTCTTCAGCAAGCAAATTTTAATTATTGTTATGTATGTACCTATAGAGTGTAATGGGTATGTTCCAATCCTTACATTTTTTTTTTTTTTCTTTTTTAATCATATCACCCCGGGCAAGGCGGTAAGGCCACTGGTGTGCAGGGGGCTACGTAAGAGTGAAAAGATTGGAAAAGAGAAAGCCGGAAACCACATCCTAAACAGGGAACAAGGGATGAGCCTCTACACCTGTTCAATAGACGTGGGGGGGGGGGAGTGTGAACATAATACGTTGAACTCTGTTGAGAGGGTGTGGTGTTTTTCTTACTTCTAGCAGTTCTCTACTAGCAGTGGCTATTTACTTCACACAGCTTGCAAGTCTTGTATTTGATGATATTATGAATATTACTATTTATTTCTAACCTTGTTTGGGTTATTACTGATACAGTAAACTTTTAGGTTACAACAATTATGATTCTGAAAAAAAAAGTTTATTAAACAGGAATTTAAGATTTATTTTAGCTTGTTATTTTTCTCTGTGTTATGTGATGAAATGTTTGAGTATCCATCTTTCTTGTGCTGTTTGCTTTTTTTTTTAATTTCTAATCTTAAGTGGAAGTGATTTTGTCTTGTGATTTCTGGATAGTAATTTCTATTTGTCAAGATCAGAGATCATATAACGATTTTCATAAAACTTTGAGAAAATATTAAAAAAAAAACAAACTGCCAACTGCCATAGGTGAAATAAATTAACAAAATAAATCTCATCTACTACTGTTTCCATTAATCATCACATTTAGTCAGTAGAGAGGACAGAAATGGGACAATGTATTTAGGTGATAGGTAAGAAACTTACCTTTTTCTCATGAAGAGTCACTATATTTTTCATTTAGACTAACCTGAAAATTAATAAAGATCAGTTTGTTCTTCTAAAGAAGATAACTGTTGTTTCTTAACATACATTTATGCTTTTCAGTGCAGAATCATAAAATGAAGTTTGATCAAAATATTTTAAATTAAAGCACTACTTTTTCTATTAGACTAAATTTAATGTAAAACTCTTTCAAATAGAACAAAACATCCATTGACTATAATTATAATAATTTCTAATTTCATGAAAAAAAATTTGTAAATTTGCAGTGTTGGTTTGTAAAATGATGTTTTAATTTCTCTTTTTGCTTGGTAACATGTACTTTTAGTCAGTGCATAAACTTTCTTATTTGTACTAAAGAAAGTAGTTTCAAGAATATTCTCTCATCCAGTAACTCACTTTAAGAATAAAGATTATTCATGTCAGCTCCTAGTTGGCAAGGAACGTCACTGTTGACTGAAGCATTAAATGTCAGTCTACGTAGTTGAAATGTAAAAAGTATTTTGAATCTAACAACAGTTGACTTGGCAGTGTATGAATCTAGACAATTATTTGATGATTCTATTTTGCAAGGCATTCTCAGCCAAACAATTTGCCATTGACTTTCTTCAACAGTATTTCTTATCATTAGTTATACTTCTTCATCTGTTATAAGCAATTATACTAATGTATAACCTCAAGATTTATGCATGTGTAAAATTTGAATTGTATCCAAGTCATACTTTAGAAAAGAAATTGAATAGAATTCAGTAAGCAAGCCAAGAAAAAATGATTCTGTCAACTGTTTGAAATCAAGAACTTAATGAAGTTAATTTTTTGTTTTTAAATCACTTTCACATCTGATCTATTAGAATTTTTTTATATCATTATGAAAATTATTTTAAGTAATTAAAGCTTTAAATATATAATTTCTTTAACACATTAAAAGAACCCTCATTATGTCAATTTTTGTTTGTCATACCTTTTATGGCTGCTTCAATTCTAGAAAGCTGATGATTTTCATTCTGTAAATGAATTATTTTTGCACTAAGAATAAACAAATACAACATTTCTTTGGTAATTGCTATTGGCTATTCAAAATGTTTTATATAAATAGATTGAAAACTTCATATACTAAAAGTTGATAAATATGTAATAAAGAACAATAATTAGTTCCATTATTATTATTGTACTAACATATATTAAAAATAATATTAATAAAAACATGTCAAAATCATTATTTTAACATTATTTTTAAACAGAATTCATAATATGAATGTTATTTTTAATAAAGTAAAAAACATTTAATACAAATTTAATTTATTACAGATATAAGTTTTCTTGTTTTTAATTTCTACTTTTTTATTCTACTCTAATGAGTAAACATTGAAATATTAACTAACTTGTCTACCATTCTCATCTTTTCATTAAATATGGATTGCCTATAATCATGTTATTTAGAATTATCATCATCATTTATAATAAATTCTTCTAATATAAAACTAATTAATCGAGCTGGTTTAATGTTGACTTTTTTAATATATTCCTAACAAAGTTTATTATTATAATACTTTCTTTCCCAACATCAATGAGAATACTAAGCAAAACAAAAATTCAGGTTTTGAAACCTAAAATTCAAGTTTTGAATTTGTATCCTTTCCATATTTATTGTATTATGAACTTAAGATGCAACACACATTTTCAAAATTAATGAGAAAACATAAAAAATGCAAGAAATGTTTTATATCATTTTTGATTGTTTAGAAAAAAGAAAAATAGCAGATGATTTTTTTTTCTTTTTTGAGTGGTTATGCAGTGAATGTTAGACATTGTAATCATTAATACAAAACAAAATATCCATCTGAAGTAGGAATTCTTACAATAAACTGTAAAAATTGTCACAAGAAATACATAGGTGAAACATCTAGAAATTTAAATAAAATAATATATATACACAAAAGGATTTTTATTAAACAACACACTTAGTTGTTCATCGTAATAAGCCTGACCATAATTTTGACTGAAAGAATGCAGTAAAAAAGAAAAAGAAATTGTTAAAGAGGAAATGAATAGAAAGTGTACAGTTTTCTTTCTGATAAATTAACGCCTTTCCCAGCAAAATCACTATTACAATGTAGGATATTTAAAATGGAGTGGTAGAAAGCTGAATGAAGTTGACTGTATGGTGCAGCTATACATTAGAAATTTAAAATTTATAGCCAAGCCTTGCTTTGTTTTCAGTGTTTCTTTTGATGTATGATTATGTCTGATTTAACTGTTTCTTTCTCCCTGTCTGTCTGATTCTGTCAATAAAACTGGCTAGTCAGAAGAAATTCTTTTGAAGGATAAGATGTATTATAGGATTTTCCCCCCCATTTTGTCATTCAATTATCCACCATTAGTTTATATATCATTTTCTCATTGTATATTCCACCCTGTAAATCATTATTCTTGTTAAAAAAAAAAAAAAAAAAAAAAAGTGCCAAAGCAATTTTTTCTTGTTTCCAACAGCTTTCTGTAAGCAGTCATGTTTGAAAGTAGGAGGTGGGTATATGATGTAGTTTGATGTGAATTAGGTCATGGTAAACCCCTAGTGACTTTTTGCCCTGTTGTGTTGTGTCTGCATAAAGTTGTGTCTGCATAGTTGACTTGTTAATAAGAGCCAGTGAAAATATTAACTTCAAGCTTTCTTTCAAGTCATTACTAATTGTAGAAGAAAAATCTGTATAGTTTGGAGTATGAATTGTTTTTAGTAATGTTTCTAATTTTACATAATTTTCTAATTATCTGTCTATAAATTTACAAAGTCAGCTCATTCATTGTAAGTGAAATGGGTTTTTTTTTGTTTAGTTGGTATGATTAATATATACTACGAAAAGAGTATTGAAAAGTTCTCAGCCCGGCCCAGACAGAATTTTCTTTTGGAAGAGCAGAATAGTTTTTACATTTTTACAGGTACAATCAAAAAATGGATAGCAATGTAAATCATTTTTTAAATAACATTGGTTATAATTTTTGCATGCAAAACTTAACATTTTGTATGTTTACTATGAATACTATTGTTGCATGTAAGAAAGATTTCTGCATTTTAAAATCATTAAAAAATAAAAATATTCAAAGAAAGATAACATGAAACAAAATAAAATGCAATAATGTTTTTGGCAACTGCATATGTTCTCCTTATTAATGAGATTTCATTGTTAAGATAACATGGGGTATGTTTGCTTATTGATGTTGATGCATTCTGTTATCATAATGGAATATCTCCTCACTATTAAGAAAAATTCTGCTTGCATGACTGATTAATGTCATTGTTTTATTTTATATTGAAATATTCTGTTGTAAAATAAGTATATGGTTGTATTGGATTAAATAAAAAACATGCATAAAATATGATACTGAAATGTTGACTGATGGTTAAAAAGTGGTTAAAAATGTAATACTTTCTACTAATGACTGATAATAATGGAAATCTACAGAATAGTTACTTATTTAAAAAGGCAATTTATATTTTGTATGTACACAAAATATGAATTGCTCAGATAACAGATTGATTGCTAAAGATTAAAGTATGAATGCTATTATTTCAAGATAGCCAGCTAAAGGATTAACATTTTCTTTTAGATTTTTTAGAGTTAATTTGAAAATATAACTGTTTTGAGAGTTAAACCTTGTCATAAACAATAATGACTCTATCATAAGCCATAAAACATAGTTGAATTATTTACAGTATATGTTTAATAATAAATATATTTAAGCTGTTTTATTTAGTTCATTTTTATTACAAACCGTTTCTTACTCAGTTATAATTATTGCGAAACTTAAATTGGATGATAAAGGTATTCTGGCCATGTTTTCTAGTGCATAATTGTGGGTATATATATGTGTATATATATATATATATATATATATATAGTGATGATCATCCACGTATACTGTCTTAATATGTATAGGAAAGAATATTAATAAAAAGTTTTGAATTTAAAAACGTACTTTTTTAAACAGTATTTGTTTATTTTTATAGTGTTTTATATTTCAGACCGCCCTCGGTCCTTCATCAGAAACAAGTGATTTTTAAATTAGAATTGGAAACGTATTTTTACGATGGCGTCCTAATACTTTTTTGTTTACATCACGTGGTGTCGATAAACCAATCAGCATGCGGCACGTCCGTTTGTTTATTTTCGGTAAACCAATCAACACGCGGCACGTCCGTGGAGAGAGTCTGTTTGTTTTAGACAAAAAATCTCTTGGAATATCTATTTTTTTGTTTATATCGCGTGGTGTCGATAAACCAATCAGCATGCGGCACGTCCGTTTGTTTATTTTCGGTCAACCAATCAACACGCGACACCTCCGTGGAGAAAGTCTGTTTGTTTTAGATAAAAAATTCCTTGGAATATCTGAAAGAACATTCTTTTTACCTATTGAAATATTTGTAGAGATTCAACACACCTAAGTCCCTGTTTAACCCTAGCTTGTGTGTGTTTAATTTTAAAATCCAGTATTTTTCTTTCTTTCTGCGTGTGTATGTAGAACTAAAATTGGAGTCTATTAGTAAACATTTGCAATTTTCTAAAGTGTGATCGGGTTGATTAAAATGTGCTGCAATTGGGGAGTATACATTTTTTTGTCGTATATTTAGTTTGTGATTATTGAAGCGAAATCTAAAGCTATTACCGGATTCGCCGATATATCCACTGTTGGGGCAAATTGAGCAGAAGAGATAGTAGATGATGTCTTTGCTATCACAAGTAAGGTTTGGTGGGTGTAATTTTATTTTTGTGTTGGGTACAGAGAATGTTTTGTCTGTTATTAGATGTTTACAGATTAAACAACGGGGCTTTCCACATATTAAATTCCCTGATAGGTTTGTATTATTTAAATATTTGTTAGAAGTGAGGATAGTTGATAGGTTGGGTGTTTGTTTCTTTGCATTTATGGGTGGCCTATCGAAAATGTCTTTGATGTTTTTGTTTGATTGGAGGTTCCTGTAATCATTTTTTAAATTTTTGATGAGTGTGTGGGAATATTGATTATGGTTAAAAACCATGGGAATTCGGTTATTGTCTTTTCGTTTTTTGTATGTGAGAAGTGTGCTGCGGTCTATGTGGATGGTTTTATGTAGTGCTTCCTTTATTATTTTTATTGGGTATTTGCATTTTAGAAACTGTTTTGTTAGGTTGTTAATGTTGTTTAGAAAATCTGGATGGTCTGAGCAAATGCGTCTTATTCTAATAAATGAGCTGTATACGATAGATTTTTTTAATTTGATAGAAATTTTTAATTTAATTTAATTTAATATATATATATATATATATATATAGTCATCCACTTGCTTCCAGCTGGGATTGAAAATCAACCAATTTGGCTATTGGTGCATGGAATGAGAGAGGAAGAAATTTTAGCATGTTATATATGGAGTGTATGTTTGACTCTGAACAGGTCACTTGTTCTCTAACATTTTCTAATGACTCATAATTTGAAATCATGATGTACCAATATTGTAAAAATTATAGTTTTTAAAGAAATGTTTTCATTTAAATCTTTTAAGTATTTCAAATATAATAATAGGATATTTTATAAGATTAAGAGAAACTTTAGATAGAAACTAATCCATATTCTGTACCCAATATAAAATAAGGTTGTGTGTTTTTTATTTTTTTTATTCTTATTCTTATTTTTGTTCATCAGTTAAAGAAGCATTAGTTGGTATTGAACATTTGTATTTACTATATTGTTTTGTATGCAGGTCAAACTTCTTAACTTCAGTACATGTTTGTGTATGCACATATAATATGGGACGTACATTTATAAATGTAGCTTCTGACAGATCCGCTAACTTAGATCTAAGAATTTTTTTAGTAATTTTATCATGTAATGGAGAATTAGATTAACTTGACAAGAACTTGGTTGCTTGTGGTGTACCAGGAGTTACATCCTCTTCCACAATCGGCTGTTGAGAGTGGACATTCTATTTAGAGTAGGTGTCATTGATAAAATTTGCATATGACTGATACTGGACAGTCAGCATGGGCCTAGGACTGAGAAAACTATATAGCACCAGCTTTTTCTCAGTTGGGAACAAAACACTCTTGATATGTGGACAGCCAGGCAAGACTATTTTGGCCATTGATGTGCGATGACAGACACCAAATTTGACTTAAAATTAATTCCCATGTTTGACAGATTGGCATTTGGTCTTCTAATGGCTGAGAGAAAACTAGGGGTTTGCAATATGTAGTCCAGGCTGGGGATGAATACTATGTATCATAGTCGTAGCCATTACCTGATCTTGATTGACTGCAAGCCAAACATTTGTCTGTTTGGCAACCTATAGTATAACAAGATTCTGAGAGTTTTATTTGGCAGTTGGAGCCGACATTTTGTGAGAGAGGTCCACTGTACAAAATTCTCTCCGGCAACAATACTAAGTTACTTAGCAGGTCATTCAAGTTTTTCATGGAGGATTGGGGCATCTAGTTGCACTTTCAGTGTGCTCATGTACCATCTGGAAATGGGATAATAAAAAAAGGGCCATAGGAGTAGGTATAATGCAACTTTAATGGATAACACATCAACAGTAGCTAATGCAATTCATACTTGTGAAATAATGTTCAAGGGCAACAATACTTTACTCTAAGTGACACTGATGACTCTTCCATAAGTGATGGAGAGTTTGAAATATATTCCCAGATATTCAACATGCCTCCTGCCATGGTAGAGAAAGATGGTGCCAACAATGAGGAGAAAGTACCTGCCCTGCAGGGTGCAAACAGTGAGGAAGAAGTACCTCTCCTGTGAAGGAGCAACAGAAAATCATGCCCACCCCCTGCATGTTGGTGCCATAATTAGAGGAATGTAACTTGACAAGAGACTCAGAGTTGGGTGTGTGTGGTGCAGTAAGCACCAGCAGTTATGAATTCTTCCACAATTGGCTGTTGAGAAAAAAACATTCTACTTAAAGGATATAGCTCTGATAAAATTTGCATACAAACAGTACTAGCCAATAGTCAGAAAGAAAGCCCACTTGACATACAGAAAACCACATATAAATAGATAAATTGATATACGGTGATGAAAACATGCTCCAAACATAATGGAAACATAGTTTTATTGTTAAGATCTTTGTTCTTATTAAGAGGAAAGATCAAAGTATTTTTAATATTTAATTAAATTGTTTATTCCTTTTTAGAACATTCAAAATTTTAATTAAATCTTGTTTTTCTTGTGTCAGCAGATGTATTTTATTCTAGCATAACAAATTTTTGCGTCTTTTTTGTGGTAACATACTCATTAAATTCAAAATTATTGCAAAAATGAAATAATTCTCGGATTTTAATGATGTTTTCAGGATTTATTTACAAATAAACAAAATTATGATAGAAATATTTTTTATTAGAAAATCTTGGTGAAATTATTATTTTTTTTTTATACATGTAAAAAATATATCTTATTTAGGAAAGATTGTTATTAAGGAAAACTGTATTTACTTATCATAAAGCTTATTACAATCTGGCACCCCTGAATATTTTTAAAAGAATTTTGAATTTGTTTTGTATGTGTAAGAAGTATGCCAAATTTTATAGATATGGTCACCCATGACACTATAAGAGAATAAGAGCAACAATTATAGTAAATTTAGAGCCAATATTCTCTAAAATTCAATAAAACATTAGATTATGAAGAATATTTTCTTATATTTTTAAGATTACAGAGGACTTAAAAGGTATTCACACAATATTCATTAATTATATTTTTAAGGTTTAAAACCCCCACCCCCACCAACAGTAGATAAAAATTGATGTCATCAAGCAGTTAGGGAAATGTTAAAAAACTGTCAACATAAATAAACAAACTACCTCCGTGTTGAAAAATACATTTCTGTGATACTGTAAACATTAAAAAAAATAATAGTTGTGTCAAATCAGATTAATTATACTTTCAATCAGCTATTGCTCAAATAAAGTTCCAGAAAAGTATATTTTATTTAGGTACCTCCACTCATTTTCACTACCTATGTTTTAAAGTGAAATTTTAAAAATTAAAAATATCTTTATTGAAACTTTCATTTAAGCTTTAATTGAAAGCTAAATGATTAAATTTACTATTTCTAGTAAGCAAAATATGCTGGTGTATTTCAAATAGAAATTGTATTGATTGGAATCTCAACTTTTTTGAGAGCTTTCAAAAGTTATCAGTTATTCCTTTATTTTTGACAGATTGACAGGTTTGTAAACAAAAATAATTCTGAGTTTTAAAAATCTTGCAAAAATAAAATATACATCTGTGGCACATTATTTTTTGGATAATTAGGTAATTTAAAGTTAAATTAATCTGATTTGAAACAAGTATTACTTATAGTATAAAATTTAGAATTCAAGTATCTCTTAATCACAGGTAATATTTTTCTGATGTGTTAAGTGAGTGATTGACAAGCTAAGTATGGTTGACCAGAATTGACATAAATTTGTTCCTCTAAATTAATGTTTTATAAGTGGAAAAATCCTTGAAATGTGACTTTTTAATGATATGTCACTTATGAGATTCCATACTAAAAAAAAGATTTCTACACAAAATATTTTTTCTTTATATATTTTAAAAATCTTGGTGCATGAAGATTTGTATTAAGCTTTCCAATTTTTGAGAAGTAAATATAGTCTTCACTTAATAACTTAATAACATAATTCAGACAGTGATTGGAAGAAACTTTAAGAGATTTTTGAAACTTTATAAATTATTAAAATTCAACAATAAAAATGAAAATTCTTGTAAAAATTCATTATTCATCAGAAATTTTTTTTTTCTTCAGACTATAATATCCTTAATATATATTATTTATAAAAATAATTAAAAACTTATCTAAATAAAAAAAATAGTTTTATTGCATTGTTTATTTCATCATTTGAAACAGATTTTCATGAAAGTGGTAACTGTTTGAAAACAAAAAAAGGAATTTCCCAAGGAGTCCTGCATTTAACTAATAAAAAAAAGTTTATGGACAGTAGTCAATTTCTAGAAATTTCCAGAAATTAATTGGGGATCCCCCCATCTGTAACAGGTGAAAAAAGTTTTTACCAAGATTTTATAAAAAAAATAATGATTTCAAAAATAATTCCATTAATTTATAAATAAGTCCTGAAAGTTTAATTAAAATCCAATCATTATTTGATTTTTGAAAGAATTTCCAAATTAATGTTTTTCACTGGAAAAAAATGAGTTTCGTAATAGTACATTTATCATCGGTAAAAATTTTATTTTTGGAAGATTTTTGAAATAAAGAGGTTTACATTTTTATAACACTTTGCTAAAAATAGCGCTTAGAAATTTTTAGAAATTTCAAAAGAAAATTCATTCCAATCAATTGAAATTATTTTTTAAATATGACATAATATTTGTTTATTGGAAATATTAATTTTAACCTTGTGGTGGTGTCAACACACTACATGTATAACTCCATTTTTTTATATTTAATTTTGAATTCAATTGAGAAAAATAACAAATTGTTTTAATAAATAATAATGTAAATCAATAAATATACAAATAAAGATGAAAGAAGGTTAAATCAGTTGCAAGCAATGTTTGAAGAGATTAAAATGTTGATTTAAAAAGTTCACAAATGTAAATCAAGGTAAAAATATGTAATGCACAAATTAAGTTGTCTCACTTGCAATGTTTTGCTGAAATAAAAATGGATTATAATATGCAGTAAAGATATTTTTGTTTGAATGTTCAAGATGTAATTTACAACAATTAGCATTGAAGAGTTTTTTGAATGATAAAAAGTTTGTTGAAAACAGCTTTGGCAAATAAAGTGAATGAGTGAGTGAATTCTTATTTTCTGATTGCTGTAATTATTAAGCACAAAGTTCAACAGTCAATATATGGTAAGAAAAAACAATAGTCAAAGTTGGATTTTACAAGTGATTCCCATGTGTTACTGGGTGAAAAGATGAGTAAGATTCGGAGTGACATGGATTCATTTAGCAGATGGATACTCACTGACTGAGGAACAGAAATCTGCTGTATTCTGAGAGCCAGATAACAAAATTCATCATCTGAATCTTGATGAATAGAGTGAGGACAAGAACAGTGCTGTTTTGTCAAGGACACTGGAACATAATATTTGTGCTTAGGAAACTATCAGAAAGGACAATTCAAATGAAAAAAGATGTGTACCTATGTTTTATAGCCTATACAAAGGCATTCGACAAAGTATGTTACAAAGAATTGATAGAAGTGCTCAGCAACCTCAACATATTTGGGAAAGACATTAGTTATCAAGAACCTCTACTGGCAGTAAACTACCTTCATATGGACAGGAAATGAATTCAGCAGATATACAAAGATAGAAAGGGGCATAAGACAAGGATGTGTCTTTTCACCAGATCTTTTTAGCTTGTACAGTGAGACTATTATGAGAACTCTAGAAATTATACCAGGATTCATCATCGGCGGCCACACTCTAAACAACATAAGATACGCAGATGATACAGTGTTGATAGCAGACATGGAAAGGAAACTACAAAACATCCTAAAGAAGGTAGCTGAAGAAAGTTGGAAGAAAGAACTACAAATAAACTACAAAAAAATGAATACAGGGTCATCAGCAAACAGGAGCCTCAAATGCCAATTACAGGTGGGGGATACTAAAATCAATCAGGTACAAAAATTTAAATACCTGGGAAGTGTTCTAACAGAAGACGGAAAGTTTGACACTGAGATCCGAAGGCAAATTGGCATGGCGAAGGACGTGTTCCAGAAGCTGAGTGGAGTATTCAGAGATAGGAAAATTTCATTAGAAACAAAGAGAGTATTGGATTGCTATGTGATGTCTGTTCTTCAGTATGGCAGTGAATACTAGACAATATCATCAAAGATGAAGGAAAACCTTGAAGCAACTGAAATGTGGTTCTACAGAAGGATACTGCAGATATCATGGATCGAGCATGTGAGCAATGACAAGGTTTTGGAAAGGATGGAAACAAAAAGAATTTAGTACTGAGCATCAGGTTGGCCATGTAGAAGTTGCTAAGGTTGGACCCAGAACGGAGCCCATTGAAACACTGTCCTGTTGCATGTATTTCTGTGATCATAGAATAGGACTTCGGTGGTACATGTTAAAAGTAGTTTTTTAGTATTTTAGGTTTAATTTTCAGTGGGGGCAGTGAATTATTATTATATATATTTTTTATAATGTCAATGGTTTCTCTAACAGGAACGTTAGTGAATAGATTTTCAACATCAAATGGCCAACCTAGAAAATGATATATTTAGTCCCACTATAAAACCTTCCATCTACGTACTCTATGTAGATAATATTCTTATACTAGTTAAAAATATAGAAGAAATAATAAATCTCGAAAAAATCTTTCAAAAAGAACTCTGTCCTCAAGTTTACATACGAAATTAACCAAGATAACAAAATCCCTTTCCTTGACATTTTAATAGACACAAACAATAACACATTTACTACCTCCCCATATAAAAAAAAAAAAACCAGCAAAAACACTTGCACTCTTAACTATAAGAGTGAATGCCCTAACTACTACAAAATAACACTTACACACAACTTAATTAAAAGAGCACAAATCAACTCCTCCACAAAAAGATATTTTACTCTGAACTAAAAAACTATTAAGCAGACTCTCATTAATAATGACTTCCCAAACCACATTGTAGATGAAGAAATAAGATGATATTTCAAAAACCACAATACACATCAAACAAAATATGGTAATTCTACAAAAGTCCTTGAACATATCAAACACTTCTATCACAACCAGATGCAAGATAAATACAAACAGGATGAGAAAATAATTAAAAAAATATCATTCATACTAATATATCTCCTGTTGATCATAATAAAAAATTAAAAAATTAATAATATATTATAAAAGGTACAATACTACTGATTTGATTGTCTGTAATAACTCCTCCCCACTAACTGATGTGTACGTAAAACCAACATTATATATCAATTCAAATGTCCCTTGGTAGAATGTATCTCCGACAAGAAAACAGATATATATGTTGGATTTACAACAACCACATTAACTAGATGTCTTATGTTACATTTGTCTGACCATTCATCCATGTGTAGACATCTACAACAACATTGCTGTCTACATTCACAATATAAAAAAATTATGATCGATAATACAACTATTCTGCACCAAGACAACAACAAAAGCAAACTACATATTCTCGAGGCAATATTCATTAAAACACTTAAGCCATCAATTAATAAAATCAGCTATGAATACTGCAGTAATGTTCTAAAATGTTTGTAAAAAGAACGGATTTTTCATGCTTTGACACATGCATGACCATGACATTACAACATATTAAAAAGTTCCATTTAGGATAATTTTCATGTTCTAATAAATGCTAGCAATTTGTTAAGTGTTATGTTTGAAGAAGGAAAAAAAAATGTACATTAATTTTTTGCAATACATTTGTTAACATAACTCACACTCCTGAAGATGACCTCCGAAAGAGGTTGAAAGTAATTGGGTACCTTCAGAAATGAATGAAAATAACATCTGTCAATGTTTCAGCTCATTTCTGACATCTTTTGATTGTAATATGCAAAAAGATTATCCATGAGTAAGAACGGATTTTATTAAAAATAAGCAAACATATTGTTTGAAATTTATTTAATCTGACATGTTTAAAAGAAAATTTGCTGCCTAAATACACAAATAAATATATATATATGTATTTGATGCATCTGTGGACACATCTATTGACCTTGACCGATCAAAGGACTCATTACATGCTGGTTACATCAATGCTGTGAAAGAGACCTCTGGATTAACCATTTTCTTAAAATGAGTTATTACAGGTTATGTAATACCCTGCACAAAAATCTCATTTTGAAACTGATTTCAGTCAATTATAAGTCCTGAAATTTTCATCAAAATCTGACTATTTTATTTTTGCAAGAATTTCCAAATTAATGTGTCTTTCACAGTCAAAAATGTCTTTGTGTAGTATAATGTTTTGATGTAATAAACTCTGGCATCAATTTATGCCTTACACTGACAAAAAAAAAAATTTCTACCACTGAATGAACCTGTTAGAAAAAATTTTTAAAATTTGTAAAGATAATTAAAAAAATACTTTGATCTTTCCTCTTCATGATAGCATAAACATTTCTCGAGAAAACTTTGTTTTTATTTAGTTTGAGGCCTTTTCCTTCAGACTATGCTGTTTTTTAGTGATTTTTAAAAAACTTTTTTGTTTATGTTTTTTTATGTTTTTATTTTTTATTTTTTTGGGATATACCTCTGATGCTCACGTGAGTTTTCCACTAGCTGTCTCTCTGTCAAGCCAAACCGAACTGGAAGACGTGCATACAATTGGATAAAAAAAAAAAGAAATATGGCACCAAAAATAAATGGACTGATATCTGAATTGTTATAAAGTCTTTATATACAGAAAATAATTCATAGTAGTATAATGGTCATTCGGATATTTCCCAATTTCTGCTCCTATCAAGCTGGTAGTGGAAAAGAAGTCTCTTAAGTAATTCAAAGTATAATGTTTCAAATGTCTATCCTTCTAAGTAATAATCCAGTAGTCTGGTTAGCCATGGCGCTTTGCTCTGGACGGAGTTCTAAGTTCACAGCAAGTCTAGTCGACTTTGGTTCTTTCTCTCCGGAATTTTACAGAAACTGCCGAAGTGCTGGGTTGTGGGTAGGTTGGCATGGTTTGTCTTTGGTGTCAGAATCAAAGTGGATTTCTTGTTCTGGATGGATCACTCTGCTTTCGGCCCTTGGGACCCTGTATTTATACCCATGTCATGATGTGGGGCTGATGGATGCTGGGTGTCTAACCCCTCATTTTGGCAACCGATAGAATGCTGAGGTAGCTGCTGTTCATTGTTGCCTTCTGCTTATCCAATGGGATTAGCCTTATTTCCATGACGTCAGTTACTGGTCATCTCCCCCTTTCAGAGCGCTGGTTCACGGGATGAATAAAATACCTCCCTGTCTTATGATGTCATTTTCCTATACCCCTTTTAGAGCTGGATTTATCTGGTGAATTTTCTTTCTCACAAAATAATTTTGAGTTCTAATCATTTTTCATCAGTTACTGTTAACCTTTAAACTTGTCATAAAAGCCTGTATGATTAAAATTTTCCTTTTTTTGTTTGAAGCAAACAGACAGATTACAGGTGGTTAATGTTTACATTGTCACCTAGATAAGAATTTCCGCATATGTGTTCTCAATATCTCTACTTTCGCATATGTGTTCTCAATATCTCTACTTTCGGTCACAGATATTTTAAAGCTTTCTTTAATGACAGAAATTCATTTTTGTTATCAATTCTACTGAGTCAAAGGAATTTTAATCCACCTAATTTCAGATACGATGCTTAAATGTCTCTTCGCTGAATCACTAATCCAGTCCTTGACTCTGAATTAGATATTTGTTATCTATTTCTCCTTACAATACATGCAAGCAAGACAATCCTTATTTTACTTGTTATCACCTTGTGGTGTTTGGGCTGATTCCTTTAATTTCCAGTTTAACATTTTGCCTTTGAGTACAATAATAAAAAATGAAACCTCCTTTCGGGGTGGGGTGGGGGGTTTGGACTGCCGCTTCTCACTTCAACACTTGTCTAGGGCCTAGGGCCGTCTGGCTTGTTTTTGTTTTAGATTACTAATGTCTATTGTTTTAGCGTTTAATCTTACCTTGGAAATAAAAACGAATTTATTTCTCTTTCTCTTTTTCTCCTTTTCTTTCTTTCTCAGGTTTAGAATAACTGAAAAACACAATTTGTTACTTTTTCTTTCTTTTACTCATATTTTACTCATATTTGAAGAATTAAAAATTCTTCTCAGTACGTTTCTATCCAATCTATAATAATAATTTCTTCTGTTTAAAATTTTTTTTTCAGTTATAATTAATATTCAATTAATATAGTTCATTACTTCCGTTCTGCTAAATATTGTTATAAATTAATAAAATCAGCTATGAATACTGTAGTAATGTTTTAAAATGTTTGTAAAAAGAATAGTTTTTTTCATGCTTTAACACATGCATGGCCATGGTATTACAACATATAAAAAAATTCCATTTTGGATAATTTTCACATTCTAATAAATGCTAGCAATTTGTCAACTGTTATATTTGAAGTAGGAAAAGAAAATGTACATGAATTTTTAGCAACACATTTGTTAACATCACTCACACCCCTGAAGATGACCTCAGAAAGAGGTTGAAAGTACTTGGGTACCTTAAGAAATGAATGAAAATAACATTCAGCTCATTTCTGACATCTTTTGATTGTAATATGCAAAAGATTATCCGTGAATAAGAATGGATTTTATTAAAAATAAGCAAACATATTGTTTGAAATTTATTTAATCTGACATGTTTAAAAGAAAATTTGCTGCCTAAATACACAAATATATATATATATATATATATATAAACATGTTACCCCTTGCCCACTAATTGATTTCCTGAAATGTCTAGAAATTCGAGAGTTCACCCATTTATGTACCTCCACTCAATTGCAAAAAAAAAAAAAACACCAGAGCATCATGTTAAAAGGGCTTAAACTTAATAAAAATGAAATTTTATCATCAAAATGTTTATTAAGAGGAAAGATCAAATTTTGTTGTCATTGTTTTAAAAAGTTTTTAAAATCTTTTCTAACTCGTTCAAAATTTCAGTTAAAATTTCTTTTTTTTTTCAGTCAGTGTTTATGTAATGTGACTGAAGCAAAATGTAATATTACGGAAGTTGTTTTTTGGCGCTGAAAGACACATTAATTTGAAAATTCTTGCAAAAATCAACTGTCTGATTTTAATGAAACTTTCAGGACTTATTCACAAATGAATGACATTATTTAGGTACCTCTACTCAATTGCCAAAAAAAAAACAACATATCATGATGTTAAAAACAAAGTTTTATCATCAAAATGTTTATGCTATTATTAAGAGGAAAGATCAAATTTTGTTATTTTTTTAAATTTTTAACACATTCGAAATTTTAATTAAAATTTCAGTTTTTGTTTTCTGTCAGTGATTTACTCTGTTTATGTAAGGTGACTATTAAGAAAATGGAGTCGGTTAAGGAAAATGATTTTGGGCATGAGTAAATTTTCCCTCGCTCTCAACCGCCGGTCGAGTGATTTCTTTTTAAAATCTCAAAGGCTGGTTGTCAGAACTCACTTTGTTCATGGAAGTGGAGGAGATGCCTCCACCTAGGTCCTACTAATTGAAAAGGGGAAGGGAGGAGGATTGGGAGAAAATTTCCTTATTTGTAATTTTCTCCATGGACAAAACCAGGGTACAATCTGTCTCTGCTTTGCCAGCAAGAATGGAATTACATGATCAAGAAGGTAAAGCAAAGAGTTTTTCCTTTTCCCTTTCTAGGGCTCTGTCATCTCCACCCTCCTCTTTCAACCCATCTCCAAAAAAGAAAAAAATCATTCCCAAGGGAGAGAAAATATGTATGGCAGACTCTTGAAAGGGACCTTTTCTCACAGAGGAACGCCTTCTTGAAGCCTCATTTCAAATGTCCCTCTGTTGCCTTCCTGTTGACAAGATTGTTCTAGATCAAGGGTTGGCAACCTTTTGGAGAGTGAGGGCCAAAAAGCTATGCTGAGTCATGGAGGAGGGTCAAACAGCTATGGCTCTAATGTCATGGATGAGAAAAATATAAAATGCATAAAAATTGATTTTATATACAATTTGTAAATGATTTGGAAATTATTTTTGATAAATTTTGCCTTGGAAAATGTATTTTGATTTTTTGTTTTTTTTGTTTTTATTTACATAAAAAAGGAACTCTACCAGGAAACGAAAAATTTTGGAGTTGCAGAAAGTATTTCACCTCTTACTCAATTCGATAAAAAACAGGTTTCTAAAGCATGAAAAAGAGAAAATATCTGATGGGAATTTTGTTAAAAAAATATTACATCTTAAAAATAAATGTTTCATAAATCAGTATTGAAAAAAAAATCCATTAAAATTGGTTGGAAACATTATTTTATATTTATTTAAAAGTGCTCGCTCACGAAAGCAATTTCACAGAAAAAGTGAAAGTGAGGTTGTAAGCTAATTTTGGAGATCCATACAAATAAAGAATAAAAGTAAAACACATTCCACAGGTAAAAAGAAATAATTTTTAAAATTTCAATGCAATATATTCAGACTATCAACTGTCACTTTGGTTTGGTTTACCTATATTTATATCATGTCCAAAGTAAGGTTGGACAAGATTGGCCTGCAGGCCAGAGTTACTGACCACTGTTCTAGATGGACATATTACATCAGAGATGAGCATGAGGAGCCTGGGACAATCTGTTGTTGTCCCTTGCCCAGCAGATTTACATCCTATGTGTCTAAGAGATAAACTTTTAAAGTATCTATCAAGCTATCCAAATTGAATGTGTGTTAGGGTTAGGGTAGGAGTAAGGCAGCCTGCCTGCTTCATGATTTCTTGTTTTTTGGTGTAGATAACCCACTATCTAGGAGATGCACTTAGCGAAGTTGATGCTCATGTACTGTCTGGCAGATTTGTTATTTATTCAACATATGGGGACCAGCTGGCCAGAGGTATTTCCTTGCTGGTTAAACATGCCCTGGGTGTTCATGTTAGGTAGGGGTTGATTGTGGCTGATATTGCTGTGAACAGCAGATCATTCTGTTTCAGATCATTCTGGTTTATGTGCCCAACGACCAGATGTATCATGTTTCCCTCTCTGTCAGTTGGGGGCTGTTCCAGGTGGATTTGTCACACTTACTGTTAATGGGGTCCAGGAATACTATTCTAGATAGACAGTGGGTGGGGAGCTAGCAAGAGGTTGGGTGATTGTAGCTTGGTTAATCTGATTGCTGAGTTTGGTCTTGTTGATAAATACCAGATCAATGACCCAGGGCAGGAGATGTGAATATAGGCTATTAAGTAGAAGTCTACCTAATTTCCAGGGGTGTATTCACACAGTTGAAAAAGGGGAAGGATGGTAGGCAGGATTTAGATAATTACAGGCCCATAACTCTGCTAAACACAGAGTTAAAGATTTTAGCCAAGTGGCCAAAGTTTTGGCCCAGAGTTAGTTCCAAGGGTATTAAACCTACAGGTAATAAGATGGAGGAAATAAATCTTTCCCCTGCCCTACCAATATAAAAAGTTTATGCAGGTTCCTGGATATGGTGGAATTTTATAGAAAACTAATACCAAAATATGCAGAATTAGTGCTACCTTTGACTGAAAAGTTGAAATTATATCCTGAAGACTTGTTTATATTGATTGAATCAAGAAACACCTCTCCGATACCACCATAAAAGGACTTAGCGAATTATCTGCATTAGCTCACTCATAACCTAAGTGTACAAATTATCAGTTAGTTTCTGATAGTAGTAATTATGCAGTAGGTGCTGCATTACTCCAAGCTGTAAATGGAAATCCAATACATATTGCATTTTCCTCTAAAAAGCTAACACAAAAACTTCTAAAATATTCTACTTTTGACCATGAACTTTTAGTGGCATACTTGGCAGTGCTACATTTTCGTCATCTCATAGGTCACCAGGTGTTTCTTCCAACTGACCATAAACCATTATATGGTGCATTTTCTGGTGTAAACCTAACTAAATCAGATAGACAACATCAACAACTAGTTATTCTTGCAGAATTTATTTCAGATATAATAACATACGTTCAATATCACTCTCTGGCATTAAATCATCTATTAAAATGATTAAGGTTAGATATTTTTGGCCAGACATGGATAAAGCATTTTTAAAAAAATTATGTGTCATGCATATCCTGCTAACAAGCATACAAACTCACCAATACATTAGAAATTAGAAATACCATCATCAAGATTTTATACAGTACATATCGAGTTGGTAGAACCACTTCCATTTGTAAAAAGCCCAAATAATCCTTATATCAGTCCATATTGATATGTTCTGATGTGCATTGATTGTACATATTGCTGAACAGAAGTGAAACTCATGTCTGAAATAACTGCATGGGGTATCACAGAGTCCTTTATAAATGAATGAATCACACAATGGGATGTCCCTCTGCATGTTATGACAAATCAAGAGAAACAACTTGAAAGTGAAGTGTTTTCTGAGTTGTTGAAACTAATTGGGTTTTGTAGGCTACACACAACAACCTATTTCCTTCAATGTAACAGTTTGGTTGAGAGAGCTCATAGGAACATTAAAACTGTTAATTGTAGCATGAAAGAAATTTTTTGTTGTGGTTCATAGTGAACCCATATTGTGTATAATTGTAATGGTGTTGACAACAAACCTTTAATTTTCTTTCATATTAATATTTCTGTATAGAAACTGCTTGGTTGTCCCGAATGATCTCCACTCATTGAGGTGCCATCTTCAATTGAACGATCATGATCTGGACATAACTTTTCTGGCATATCACTTGAAAAGTTACTTAGTACTTCTTATCTTCTCTTGAAAGACCATATAACAAAGTTCTGGGTAAAAGAAGTAAAAATAACAAGGAATAATATATTGGAGGAAATATCTCAGTTTCAGTTTATCTGTAATAATAAAATATGAATACTTAATGATTTTTTTTTCTCTTTTTTTCAAGGCTGATCGACCTTTAGTAAATGACCTGTTTACAGACCTTACTGATGGTTGTAATCTTTTATCCCTTTTGGAAGTTCTCAGTGGAGAAACACTGGTAAGTACTTTTATATTCATATTTTACAAAATTTAGTTTTCCATTTAAATTTCTTTTTCTTTATTAAATTTTGCTCATATTTATTGAATTTTTTTGTATGATTGAATGTGTAACTTAAAAGGGACAAATGAAATATTTACTGATGTTAACTTTAAATTATTCCCTTTGCAGCACTATTTTTTTATTTTGCCCCCCCCCCTTTTTTTTTTGTTTGGAAAAAATCATTCCTTTGGACAAATTTAAGTGAGGATTACATGTCATTGACAAAAGGCTGTTCATGCTTATTTTTAATGTGTTTGGATTGAGGCTTTTTATTTTAAACTCTTGACATTTTATATTCAATAAACTAAGAAGTTTTTTAATCTTTCAAATGAAACATGATATTCCATTAATTTTTCTCCACCTTTTCTTTTTTTATTGCTGTGCTCTGAAACAGGGATATCAGAAATAGATAGGAGACTTGAACTCTCATCTTATATTTTGAAAGTTTGGCATTCATGGATGTCACTTGAACCACTAATTAACTGGGTTAAACATCTCTAGACAATATGCCACATTTCTTTCTTGATTATTTATACTGTTTTCTTTATTTAATGACTGACAAACAGTAATTCATTCTAAAAAAAAATCGTAATAAAAACAAATTGTACAAGTGTTAAAGAGAAAACTTGTATATATGACAGGGTACTGAAAAGTTTTTAACCCAACCAAGAAGTAGTTCCTCCTCAAATTTCATATATTATTCTTTGATAAAAATAAAACTTGAACCAAAATGAGGATCTTTTCGCTTTAAAATCAACAGACAGCAACACATATATATAAAATATACAATTATATCTTTATTCTGTTTCTTTGGTGATGTTGGCATAGAGTGGTGGTTGATCAGAGGGTCAGCACACATGCAGTGAGTGCAGCCAATGAGCTGCACCTGTCTTCTGTTCTTATCTCTCTCTGTAATCTGAACTGGTTTCAACTGACTGATTGCTGCTGTCTGATCACACTTAAATAGGCCAGCCTCATTTGACATGTAGCACTTCCAGTGCATTTTGTTATATTTCAAGTGCTAAAATTTTTTTACCTTGACCTTTGTGTTCATCAAAACAAAACCCAGCTATACCTCCTGGATATTTACACTCACTGACATTTTTAAACATTTTTATTTTTTAAATTTTTTTCAAATCTTGCCGTCCCTGTGTCATTTAGCCATTTTTTTAAAAAAATGTTGCAACAAAAAATGTGAATGCACTCCTGGGCAAAATTTTACACTGAGCAAGAATATATAACACAAAATCTAATTCTTTTTTTCTTCAGATTTCAGAAGCAGGTGTTTCTGAGAACTTTTCAGTACATCATTGCAAAAGTATTATGCTTGTTTGTAATAACACTGTGAATGCACTTATATTTATAAATAGAATAAATGATTTAGTTAAAACTTCAAGTTTTACAATTTTAAAACATCCTGGTGCTAAATCACAGTTAAAAATAGATCATAGAACATTTAAGGTGATTATATATATATATATGTATATATATATATATATATATATATATATATATATATAGTACCTAGTGAGCCAACAAACCTACCAAGGTTTCAATTAAGCAGATCATTAGGGAAAGCTGGCTATATATATATATATATATATAGTCTTGAAAAACTAAGATATGATTAATTAGTGGAAAATTGTAGGAGCAATGTTTTGAAGGCAAGCTGCAAGCTAATTGAAGTAGGCACAAGAGGTTTTGTAGCAAAATCACTTGTCAGCGCCGTAACAGATATTGGAATAGCAGGTTCAAAAAGATGAAAGGCTATCTATACTCCATAGTCAAAGTTCGAGATAGATGGAAACATGTTTTTAGTTTTTTTTTTTATTGATTATTCTACATAGTGTAGTTTTATAAATCTTTTTTAATGTAAATAATGTAAAGATATGTCACAGCTTATTACTAATTATAAATGCCATATTTGGTTTGTAAATATGTATAGTCAGAAAATAGTTGTAGTTTTTTTTTTTTTTTTTTACATCTCCTAATTTTAACTCATTTATCTAACTAATCTATTTTGTCATTATCATTATTTTGCTTTTATTTTTTATTTATTTATTTTTTTATCTCACTTGTTTCTTAAATGTTGGTAGGGGTTTATTGCATATTAATAATGATTTCAATTTTTTTTAAACATCTAGAATAAAGGTACAACATCGTAAAGTTCAAAGGGGTCAATTATTTTATTTTTTTCTGATAGTGCTTTTCCCATTTTTGTTCTTTATTGCTTTTGACTTCAATTTTATCCTTTTTTTTTTTCACGTAATGTAAATTGAATTTTATTTGTTAATCTCACATTAATTTTACCATGTTAATGGATAGATTTAGTTGAATTTTCTAAGTTTACTTACTCATTTAACATGTTTTAAACAACATTCATTTATATATTTATTTTTGCTTTAACATGCTGCATAAGTCAATTTTTTTTATTTTAATCACAAAAACAATGTAATTTTTTTTTTTTTTTTACTAATTATCAGTTGGGGAGATAAAACTTGAAAAAAGTGAAAAGGAAAAAAACAAGGAAGAAAAATTGAAAAACACATAATTACCTTTCTAGTATCCAAAAAAAAAAAAAAAAATACCTCATACCATTGTGATTGGCTGTTGGTCAACTTTCAATCAAATGTGTGATAGAGGGGTATGGATTGCTTAATATAAATCAGTGTCTGCAGGCTGTTTATTTAGCAGGGGGACACATCAGAGATTGATAAGCTCTGATGGGGTTGATTTGGTGAGGGGAGTATGATGTTTGAAAGACCTGAAACTACCCAATGACCCAATTCAGAACATCACGCAGCTAAAAAAAGTGTATATTCAATGTAATTTTTTATCCTGTTAAACAGTGGCGTCAGGGAAAGGCCGGATGACTACTAGGAATAGACTAGATGACAAATTGGAAAGTCAACTGACAGTGAGGAGAGAACACAAATTAATGCATTCCTGGGTTAGCAACCTTGCATGCAGATTAGCCTTTTGCTACAGACACACAAAATGATAAACACCCGCAAGGGATCCCGATAGTTGGTGGGAAGAATGAAATCCCTATAAGGACAGACCAACCAAGCCACACTTCCACGGAGAATGATTATGACTTGCTTATGTGGGAAAAAATGCAAGAATATACGTGGCCTAAAAATCCATCAAGCCAAAATGAAATGTCAAATGGAAACTAGCCAGATGCAGCACACAGAAAATCTTTCTGGTGATACACAGGAAATACAGGGCCGGGAAGATCACCACAGAATCTAGTTCTTCCAAGCAGAGGCACAAGTTTCTACCAAATTACCATCTGAGACATTTTGGGTAAAGATCAAATAGCCTGCGCCCATCGACAAAAAAGACATCAGTGAGATACCAAAGTTAATTTCAAAGGCTTGGTGGATACACGTTTAAGAATTATGTTGAAAATCATAGTCAGCTATGCTTCAGAGCACTTTGGATACAAGGAAAAAAAACAAGGGGAAAAACTATAGAAAATCAAAGGGTAAATAAAATCAAATAATGCAGAGTGGAATTAAAGGCCATCCGAAAGCAATACAAGAAAGCGGAAGAAAAGGACCACTGCAAGAGCTCCGTGACTCCATCTGTATCAAAATGAAGTCTTTATGGAGCACAGAATGGCACAGGAATGGAAGGAAGGAAAGGGCGCACAAACACTTAGCTTTTGTTTCCAATCCATATGGTTTCACTAAAAAATTATTAGGCAATAAATGTACTGGAAGGCTATGATTGACCCCAGACTAAATAAATGACTTTTATAAAAGACATTGAATGACTCAAATAGGTAAATACAGTTGGGAGAAAACTCATCTCTAACCAGTCTGAACCTGCCTACATACCCTTTTTACCTCACGAAAAGAAATTCAGACGACATTAAAAACAGCCAGATCAGGATCAGCCCCAGGACCTAATGGAGCCTCTTACACTGTTTATAAACATTGCCCAACAATGCTACGTATGTTATGGGGGTTATTAATAATTGTCTGGAGAAGAAGGAAGATAGCTATGCAATGGAAATGCTCAGAAGGCATATACATCCCTAAAGAAGAAGGAGCAAGTACAGTAAATCAATTTAGGTACATCTCCTTATTGAATGTCAAAGGGAAAATATTTTTTAGTACAGTATTTTAAACTAACGCTTAACAGAGTTCCTCTTAAATAATAAATACATCAACACCTCTGTTAAAAAAGTAGGTGTCTCAGGCATACCGAGGTGCATGGAACATACAGTTGTCATCACACAGCTGCTACAAGATGTGAAAGCACATAAGGGCAACATGGCTTTCCTGTGGCTGGACCTTATGAATGCCTATGGCTCAATCCCATATAAATAAATTGGTAGAAGAATCCTTAAAATGCCATCACATTCCTGCCAAAATTATAGAGGCCATAGTGGACTATTATAATAATTTCAGAATGAAAACTGCAGCAGGAAACGACATCTGCATGGCATAGATTGGAAAGAGGCATTATAACAGGCGGCATCATCTTAACTACCCTTTTTTTCCTTAGCCATAAATATGCTTCTAAAAGCTGCGGAAATAGAATGCAGAAGTCCTTTAACAAGATCTGGTCAATGACAACCTTCAATAAGAGCATACATGGACAACATGACCAATCTGTGATTGGCGCGAGGTGGCTACTAAAAGGTTTAGAGAAACTTATTTTATGGGCAAGGATGAATTTCAACGTTGCCAAATCAAGATCACTCATGTTAAAAAAGGAAAAACATCAGAGAGGGATTGTTTTAAATTGTCCGGCAAATTTATCTCTATGATACAGCAAAACCCTACCAAGAATTTGGGTAAGCATTTTGACAATACCCTGAATGAGTCTGCTGCAATACAGGAAACAAAGGAGATCTTAGGTGTATGGCTAGACAAAGTAGACTAGTCTGGCTTACCTAGTCGATACAAGGCACAGATTTATCAGCATATTATCCTGCCCAAGATATTGTGACCATTGTCCATCTATGAGTTCACTACTTCATCCGTAGAACTTATAGAAAAAAAGATTAACTCGTTTACAAAGATGGCTCGGTCTACTAAAGTGTCTTAGCAATGCTGCTCTTTATGGTAATTCTAATATTTTTCAACTCCCATTTAAAATCTTTATAGAAGAATATAAAATCACTAAAGTGTGAATGGTATTACAATATAAGTTCTCCAAGGATTCGAAAGTGGCAGGAGCAAATATTGAAGTCTACACTGGGAGGCAATGGAACATGGCAAAGGAGTCGAAATTGGCAAAAGACTTTCTTTGCAAAAAAGTAGTACTGGGTACTATTGC